>JBANCW010000016.1:0-76930 GCA_037040085.1 Colocasiomyia kotana | reverse complement strand
ATATATATATGTATATATATATATATATATGTATATATATATATATGTATATATATATATAGTATATATAAAACGTGTTTATGCATTAAAATTATACAGCAAAATGTAGAACAAAGAAATATAAATATTAAGTATACGGTTATACATAAGAATAAGTTAAACAAATTAGGTAATAAAAATGAAAATACAGTTAAACAAAAATAAAAAGTGAAATAATCAAACGAAAATGGTAGTTAAAGATATTGGATCAACACATCCAGAATGTACAGCAAAAAAGTTCGTGAAATCATTTACATAAAACGAAAGAGAAAGAAGTGAAGTAAAAGAGAATATTAGTTTATTGTAAGTATGTATGTTGGTACATTGTAAGTATGTATACACATATGTAAGTACATAGTATATAAGTATTTAATATGTATGTATATGGAGATACCAAGTATATAAAATATAGAAACAAAACACTTAGGTATGGTCTGATTAGAGCGACAAAAAAATTGTGTAAGTACACATTTGTATATACATAAATACATATAGTATTAGTATTAGTATTAGTTACATGGGTATAGATATAGCATTACATATGTGTACATACTTTTGTATACACGTATATACACACACATGCAAGTGCGATTGGATCCAAATTGAACTATGGCTTACCGTCTGAACCCATAGGTAATGCTGGCGTTGGCCTCACCTTATACGTGTCATCTGAAAGAGTTAAAAATTACAAATTCAGTTTTACAGTTCAACTTAAGGTTAACGATGAATTTTTTAATTATTAAAACAATAAATAAATATAGTATCTACCATAAATATTTATTTAAATAGCATATATTTTTACTAAAGCTCATCCTTTGAAAAAATGAGCGTATCAATTGGGAAGACGTAAAAGCTGATAAGCATTGTTTTGAAATAAATTGGTGAAATCAAGGTATCGGTGATTCTGGATCTTACAAGAAATATATTAATATATATTTAGATTCGTCTATCGGTTTTAGTGATAAACCAAAACGAGATTTAATGTCATTAAAATTTATTCGATTGTTTGTTGTCACAGCTGAATGACGAACCTGATAAGTATATATGACCATTTGACTTTTGGACATTAAAGGCAATGGGGGGAAATAGCTGGATGCCAAATTCTAGCGTCAATGGTAGCACCTTAATTAATAAGTTTCAATATCCTACTATAAAGCTGTTAAAATTCCGTTAAATGATGTAAATTTTTAAAAAGTTGAGTGGCCGTGGCAAATATTTAAATACGGATATCTCAAGTAAATTGGATGACTCTGAAATAGAAATTGTGGCTAAAAATTAAAAAAAAAATGAATCGAGGAGTGGTGAGTTGTGGGCGTGACAATTTGATTGAACGATTTTTGGAAGTCACTATATGCATATATGTTCTATGTGTAGTTATCGTGAGTCAAATAGCTCTTGTATCTGACCACACTTAGAATATAAGCATTTAAAGAATTGAGTATGTCAATTGAGGAAGCAGTGGACAAAATAGTCAATGTTTTAAACAAACCCGTATTTACCCGGGACTAACATATATTTGGTGATTCTAGCGCTTATAGTTTTTGAGCTCGACGCGTTCATATGGACGGACAGGCTAAATCTAAAATATAAATCAACTCTGCTATTGATGCCAATCAATAATATATACGATTTTGTGGAGGCCACGCTTCCTTCTGGAGACTATAGACTGAAGATGCTCACAAAAGTATCAAACGAATCTTCTTCAATCTATCGAAAATGAAACTTTCACTGACTATTGTTTCCGATCGTTTTCGGATCTGCTTACGTTAGTTTTACACGTAAACTTTCGCGTAACTCTCGCTTGTGATATTACTTATAAGCATTTGGTTCAATTTTTACATTCATACTATGTATGTACATACACGAAAGTACTTGTAGAAATATTTGCTTATCATTTTCACATCCAACCGTATCCAATTCATTTTTTTGAATACTCAATTCGCTACTATTCAAAACACAGGAACACCATAATTGCACATATATAAGTAAATGCTTACATACAAATTTACATGTATGCATAAATACTATACATATTATTTATATAATTACGAGTATTGTAACTATTGTATGTACATGTGTATGTACACGTGTACATGTGTATATGCACACGTATGCGCACATACGAACACAATAGTCAGCTTCACCTGCTGACCCAAATAATCTGTTGAATGTTTATCATCTCCGGTGCCCGCGTGTCTGTTTCACGACAACTCTCGTCTTTGTAAAATGAAGACGATAATGAAGATAACTAAGCTGTTGTCAGCTAACTTAGACTTTTAGCTTTGCTATGATTTCTGGTGCTGCTGCTCTGCTCTGTTGTACTGTGAATCTTTCTGAGTATTGTGAAAGCTGTTTCGTTTCATGAGAGTTCGCATCATGTTGCAATGGCAGAGCCACTTTTGCAACTGGCCCGACCGGCCAAGGGGTAATATTAAGAGATGTATACGACTGCGACGTCCGTTAAGTAAACATAATGTGGAACTGGCCTTAGTCGTCGTCAATACAAAAATCAATGTTGTATCATGCATTGTATGATGTATGGTACATACAATTAGTTGTATAAGTCTTAAATTTAAATAAATACACGCAATGTTGGTTCATAATTATTGAATCCATATTATTTTATAGAACTTAGATGGAGTTAATTAAAAAAAGTGACATTTAAAATTTATAAATTTTTTTTTTTTTTTTGCTTGCTATTATAGCGATTTTAAAATGTTCTGTTGATATACTTTTAAATACTTTTCATACGAGCACTAGGAAAATTAAGACACTAAAACTGTGGGAATTAAGAGTGGGGCACATAACTATTATGTTTTAATGTACTATTGTAAAATTACTGTTAAGTGGGCAGGGAGATTTATATATATTTTATATTTATTTTTTTGCAATAACTTCCAGACTTGGAACCACGGGTACACTTAATTTTAAATTGGATCTAAATAGTTGGTCATGGGTTATCATGGGTACTATATCACCACCAGTTCACCAACAAATGCAAGGAGTACAAAATCGCAGATGTGTATCCAAAACTTGTTATATATCAATTTGGTATTTAATACGCGACGACGACGAGGTGATGCCATTCATTTCGAAGAGATTGCCAAACATGCGAAGACACAATATATTTAAGCATATTTTAGCATATTAATTAATTATGTAAAAATTAGTAAATTCGATTATGTATGCACTTATACTACGTATGTACATTCATACTTGCATGCATATATACATATCCATACCACCACACCAACAAACCCGTTTCGTTTTGTCCATAAACACAATGAATATATGTACACTATCTTTGTGTGTATATGCATATGCATGTACCAGCATGAAGAGATTTTTGGTCAAATTTCTCTCGACCATCGCGATTTAACTTCAATCAGCTAATGGATATATGCATATATATATATAAATATGTATATGCCTATATCCGTTAGCTGATATATAGATATCTATATATATGTATATACTGCGTACTTATATATATAGTATGCATATTTATATTTAAATGTCTGGTATACCATATTCGTTTCCTATGTTCTTATCTACTAAATCCGAGAATTTTAATTCAGACGAGGCTTTTTACAACGAGTTATAGCGATTTTGGTGGCAGAAGCTCCAACGCCACAAGCAAACAAAAATTATTTCCAAAAACCGAAATATAGCCATTGATCTGCTGTTATTAATGATGGCCGTATTCTGATTTGTACAAGTTTCTACTTTATTTGAATCTTGCAACATTGAAAATCTACTTTTGGACGTCGTCTCTGTACTCTGGTTAGCTCTGGTTACTTCAGCACGCCGTTACCGCGCTTGAGAGGCAATAAACTTTTTATTTACTATTAGCAAATTAATCTAGTTAGAAGTTTGTTTAATTAATGTGAATGCTAGGCAATCACATTATTTAGTAAACAAATATTGTATTGCATGAGGATCCATCTTCTCACTATTTACCCGGGACTAACATATATTTGGTGATTCTAGCGCTTATAGTTTTTGAGCTCGACGCTTTCATATGGACGGACAGTCGAGGAACACGCGACCTGAGATCTAAAAGAGGAGGCAATTAGTTTATGAATCATTAGTGATTTGCGGCGGATATTATCTAGCTCATACTCTAAACTGGATTGCGACTTAAGCGAGTTCTGCGACTGCTAGCTAACCTCCTCTAAATTAAGTTGTTCACTAAAAAATCAAATGTACTAGAAAGTTTCTATTAATAGAAAACATTATAAGCCTAATTCATCCATCTGTGTTTCGTAGATTCAACGCGCATAAGAATGCATAAGAAGAATTTAACCGTCCGTGCGGTTGTAAAAATGATGCAGAAGAAAACTGGGTATTCTAGCATCATAAGATTAAGGAAAGCAGGCCTTACAGATTGGTGCTACAAGATATTCATCCTAATATACGTAGGGCATTAATAGAAAAATGTTATACTGTGCTTTTGTCTTAACTACTGCCTTAACTACTGCCTTAACTACTGCCTTAAAAAGAAGTTTATGGCAAGTGTTCAGCCGATTACTTCACTGACTCGACAGCGTTTAAGTTACAATAAAGTAACATTAATATGTATATAAGTATCATGCTTTCAGTTTTGAAGGATGAAGTGAGAGCTTTTCTTATGCTGATATGGTTAGGATAAATACGGAAAGAAAATGGAACGCATGAGGATTGCTCAACTTAAACTATTCTTTAGTACCAACACCATTAATACAATGCTTATAGTGCAAAGACACATTCGTCTGGGTCAAAAAGTATATATACGTAGATATTTTATTATGCGAACAATCTCAGTGGTAACTGCATGGATGACAGCGTAGTAATCATTCTCGTTGATATTATGTATTCAAAAAATGAACCAATCGCGCATTGTGGCATAATTCAACGTGGATTGATATTCACGTCAAACTGGTGCAGAAAAGCTAGATTCAAGTCCCTTCACAGGGAAATACAAATTACTAAGAATGAACAAGTCTACCTTGGAGATTGTCCGATAGACAATAGACAATAGGGAAGTTAAACATCTTGGTGTAACACTTTACAGCAAATTACTATTTCACATCCACAATAGCTATGCACTAGAGCACGAGCACTGTTCACCTGCAGATAAATATTGAAGAAATCCTTGGGATTAACAATAAGGGATAAAATGATAGCCTAATAATAGTGAAACCAGTACTACGGGTCTGGGGTGAGCAATGCGTATCTGCCCTACAAAAGGATTAGAAGTGCTATTAGAGCTAAACTCGCTTCATATGGTCATACAAAATGAAATGTAAGCAACTCTTATGAGAATGTCAAAAGAGAGGATTGGCAATGCGTAATAAACGCAAGAGATATCGCGAAACTAAGAAAGTGATATTAATAATAATGCCCATATATAATAATAACTATAATAAATCCCAAAAATTGATCTTATGAAAATATTTATAAAAAGCTTCTGTGAAAAAACAATGTGATCGACTGTTTATTACCGTATTCATATATAATGGTATTAATTCGATGAATTTGTTTGAATTTACTAGTAGTTTGCTGCTTTTATTTTTTATCATATCTCGCATTTAATTTTTTAATCTTAAGCATACTGATAATATTCTTAGAAGTAAGCCTATATGAAATAAAGTTTTTCAATTGTGGAAAATTTTTTGAATGCCACAATATCCAGCCCTATTAATTTTCATGGAATTACTTATAACAGCGTTGGAAACCGCTGTTAGATAGAGTAATATATTTGATGAAAATACGTTTCCTATTACTTAAGAACCATATATTGTTGAATTGTTTGCGGAGGCCGTGGGAAGTAGACGTGGCAATATTGGATGATTTTTTCCGAGATGATATAATACATCTGTATTTTAAATAATATAAGTAAGTTATTCTATCTTGAACAGCCTTTAAAATATAAGCATATAAAAAAGTGGGCGAGGTGGTGCCGTAGCAGATATTAGAAAAAAGCTTTTTCGGCGTATTGACTTATTAGGACTACATACAGCTCTAGCTCTTATAGTCTCCGAGATCTGTTGGCTCATATGGACAGGCAGACGGGTGAATAGACAAATGTATATATTGATGCTGATCAATAATATATAAACTTTATGGGGTCTGCCACACCTCTTTTAGCGTGATACATACATTTGCACACAATATTTTAACAACCTTTAGCTTCTTTTTAGATACAACTAATATTTCTCAATTAATGTATTATGTATTGCTTTATGCTCAGTGTTTCAGTATGTATTCTACATAAAACAAATTGACAATGAGAGTAATAAATTCATAAAAATAAATGATAAGAAAAAAATTAATTAAAAGAAAGTGTTAATTATATGAGAACAGGTAATAAATTATGATTAATTAAATTCACCAATTCATTTAATGATATTTTTGTTTTAAATTTTCTATTTGTTCAAATTTGCTATTCTATGCACAATAGAATTTGCTTACAAGATTAATAGATATTTTTATTTATTATTAATTTTATTATTAATTTATTAAATAAATGTGTCAAATTATTATATTATTAATTCCTTATTCATCTATTTTATAGAACCAAACTTAATGATTACTTTAGCAATGTTAATTCAGAATGCTCTCCAATTTTCTATAAACAACAAAGACAAGTTTGCTGAGCTTTCTAGTAATTTCTGATTTGTTTCACTTTATTCTTCGTAATAGGAATAGTTGGGAACAGTTAAAATAATTTAATAATTTATAAATAATGAGACACATTGAGCAAGCTCCATTTTTTAATTAAAATCTTTTAAAGAGCTAATGTAAAAACAAAGAAGGTAAAACGGCATTGGAAAATGTTCTTCAAAACTCGTGAATTAAAATTGCACTATAAGGCAACGGGTAGAAACTAGTCACTCGCTGTTTATTTAATCTTTCTATCTGGGACAATTAATTAAAACGTACATCAAACTTTTGTCTTTAGCCTCACAAACTCGTTCTTTTCGACTTAACGCTGAAACGTCTTCAAATTATGGAAAAAAAACCGTTTCAAAACTGTTTTATACTAAATAATGCAGCGTGCGAACAAGAGATCAATTTTTTTCAGAAAATTTTGAATAATTTGTTCGAAGTTTTTGTATTATATAATTATGGCATAAAATAACATTTTCGGCATTAAGTAAATTATAAAGAATGGTAAGAAGCTTTCTCCTTTCACAATTAAAGTGGGAAACAAAACAATGTTAGTAGTCTACGGCTGCGCATAGCATAATTGGATTTGCTTAAAAAAATTAAATAGTTCAATAAAGAAATCTTATTCATCATATAATCCACCAACGACAATATACCCGGTTGAAGTTATGGTAACTTTAGAAGACTGCAGCTAAGCGGATGTGAGAAATAAAATATACAAATATTGGTTATGACATAGAAAAAGACAATAAAAAAAAAACTAAATTCGAAAATTCCTAATCTGTAACGCCACATACTATGGATGCTAGATATGTACATGCGTATATTTTTTTTACAACATATTCTTATTGACTACAATAAGTAGTAGCAAAGAGTATGAAACTTTTCATACTCTCTGGTGTGACGATTGATAATATAGTATGTATCTTTTAACGGTTTATGTACTACATAAAAATATATATACATATGCATATGACCTTGTATATAATATATATGTATATAGATGAGAATTCATACATATGTGCATACATAGGTTTATCAGGCGATAAATGTTAACGCAGCTTTCCTTTCATCACTGCTTTCACCGCCTGCATACGTAATTGGTATTTGTATGTAGATACACACACATAAATGCATATAGACAACGTGCATAGTCTCTTCGATGACATGTATTGTGCCTTAGCGGCTAAGACCCGTGTGTTGACCCGCCCAGAGACTTACCGACTTTTTGCGTGATAACTGGCGCTGCCATCAGGACTGCAAACACCGCAAATAGGCGTAGGCTCGAATGCAGACGCAATTTCAGTGACATGTGGTTGGCATCCATGGTCACTTCCATCATTACTATGCGTAACAGTAGCTTGTTCGGTTCCTCACTACAGACAGTATATGCATACATGTATTATGTTTATTTGTAAGTATTTTTATGTACTGTATATAAGCTGGTGCATAATATATACATTTAAACATTGTACATACAGACATTTGCATCATGTATTAAATTAAATGTGTACCGCGTATACTATATGTATGCACATACACATGTATATATGCATACATATGTAAATTCATACATAATAATATTCAAACATACGTATGGAGGTATGATGAATGTATGCACATGCATATGTAAATAAAATATACATACATGTGCGTGTTTCTGCATCTGTCGCAGATGCAGCTATCCGTGCTGCCGTGCTAGATCTGCGCCTGCGCCAACGCCTACCAGTCCAGTTAGTGTTTCGTAATTGCTTTTCTAATAGTATCCGTATATATTCGTTGTGTGTGTACCGTTTCTGCTACACTCGTACCGTGGAATCTACCTATTGCTGTTGGCACCTATGCATTTATGTACATATGTATATAATATTAACTATATACAATAAACATACATAAATAAGTATACCAATAAAGCATATACATATACATACATGTTATTTTCCGACTGGTTTCTTTTTGTTTTTTATTTACACATATATTTTTTAGGTGGTTTGTGTGTAGGTAGTTGCGACTGAACCACACTTGGACTTGGTTTTTAATCCGTAATCGTTTATTCGTCAGGTATTGAAGTCGATGGAGGAATTTTTCATTGTTGTACAACAGCTATTTGATTTTTCGAAACTTGAATTTTTGAATTTTTTATTAACAAAAAATAATAATAATAAACACACGGACAAAATACAAACACAAAGAAATATTCGAATTTATGTAAATTTTGCTGACACAACTCTCATTATTTATTTCTCGAGTATTTTTTTTTGTATTTTCTTAACGTTTGGCATTTACCAAGCAAAAACGCAAAACCAAACTAAACACAGTACCACAGCGATTTACGACTTGGCACTTGTCCACACAGTTAGACACCAACACAGCAACACAGTCGAATACCCAGTCAATTTGAATAGTTTTGCGAAGCGTGGCGCATGATCATTCCACCTTAAACAATGCTACAGAACTGAATTGGCATGCGCAACCTCAGTGAGGTGTATCCCCGGCTGTGACAGCGCTGCGCTCTTCGTAACAATCGTGCGCGCCAGCTTTTTTAGTTTATTTGAACAATTCAGTAGTCCGGGAGAGCTATAGTATTAGTGCACGTGCTCTTCACCAAGTGGTGCATATGAAAGAGAAGAGCACTGCAGAATATTTTTTGGGAGATAGTGCCAGATACAAAAACTCACCACTTGTGTTCGTTAGCATCTGCGCTAGTAACTTTCTTTCCTGTATTTTGCGATCTTTCACTATACAAGTATAAGTGCTAACTACCGCATATTTACGATATATACTACAAAAGCTTTAAGTGCGCAATTGAACCGTCGGGGCAGACAGTTACAAAAAAAAACGACCTAGGTATTAAAGATTTATTTGCAGAAATATAACGTATAGGATATCTTTATTTATTTACATATTACATTACACTTGTCCGACCTCATATAGGCTTAAGAAATATTATATAGTTTACAATAGCACGTACATGCCATACATATGCAATACTTTATAATTTCCGTATAAAACAAGTAAGAAACCTATAATTGGGTGACCACGACTACGATATAATCTGGACGTCGTTGAATAAGCCAGACTAATTTGTAATTTATAGCACAAATGTTGATCCAAAAATATCACACATGTATCGATTAATGAAATTAAAAACTGGTAGAACTAATTTGAACGGTATCGCTACAGTGGTGTTGAAAATTTTGACATTCAATATCACCTGCACTTTAAAATGCAGAAATACCGAATTTGTTATGTATACTAATATTATTAATAAATCGCACCTATGCAAATGAATTCGGTAAAGTGACGTCCATTGTTTTCAATCAGTCCCAAAAAGTCAAATCGGTTTTCTTAAAGACAAATTACAAGTACCCATATTACAAGGTTTCTTTTTCCTTGTTTTACATTTAAAATAAACAAAATAAATAACAAAAAACAATTGCAAAATATGTTCATAGCCCAATTATTTTAGTTTAAAGGGACTTCTAAGCTCTAAAAAATGTTGAATTATCATTAGTTTGGAAAGTAACTGTAATTTAAGAGAATGAATCATAATAATACATACATATATGCATATGTATATATTTATGTGTAGTCTAAATACAATTTATAAATAATGTATTTTGTGGCATCTGCAATCGTCAACCATACCTCCTAAATATGATATATAATAGTACCATAGTGAAAAAAACAAAAGCAATTTGTTTTTGACACACAAATTATAGTGTTCTTAAGTTTGCATGCGATAAAATATTATTTATTTAAGACCATAGAATTGTACTTTTATATTCATTCATTCTCATTTATTATAATACATTAGGCTTATGTATGTGGCTAACATTATGGGCTGACAGCTTAGTAAGAGATCTCCGCCAATAACAGAGACTATTTATTGTTATTCAGTATATCATATGTAAATCTGTTGTACATTTCAAAGAATTATCGCTTACATTTTAGTTTAACTAGTTTAAAATTAAAATGTTTATAAGTACAAATATTTTAATACAAGGAATTTAAATACATAAACGCAAATAATATACAAGGATTTATAAATATCTACGTGTACTCAAATGCAAATATGCACGAATAGTTTGAACCATAAATGGTGATATCTAAATTTATGTATTATCATAATAAATTATACGTCTATATACAAATGTACTACAAAATCAAATACACACATATAAGTGTATGTGTTTACGAAACCCTCAGCTTTGCACCACGTCAACTGTACTAGATTTCGAGGGTGGTGTGTAGTTTTGGACCACACTATTTGTTGTCTCAAAAAAGCCAGGAAAGGCACTGTGATTAGGTAAATCCATATTTTGTTCGGCGCTCAAGTTAACATATGTAGGTTTAACTTTTTCTACAATGGATGGATCGTGGGGCTCATAAACATCAGTAACAGGTGGCCAGTTTTGAGTAGATTTAATTTTACATTCCAGCATCATATACTTCCGTTTTGACGAGAAAGGATGTTGCTGTCGACGTACTTGAAACTTTTTGAATACTAAATATTCTACTACAAATGATTCGATAAGCACATGGCTTATGAAAATGATCACACCATAAATCAACATTATATACCGGAAGTTCATGTCCGGAGGAACAATAAGTTGGAAGAAGTTAGCCACCCACTTGCTTGGATACACAACCAAATATGTAATTATACATAAATTAGTCACAAGAGTGAGGCAGAACGGCCAATTTGACCAAATGGGTTTACGGTAAGGTGCTCCTTTTGAAAAGACAAACGCAAGTATAATATATTGAAAACTTGATATGGCAAACATTGTGTAGTTTTCAAAGCAACCCAGGTGATTCTCGTCAAATTGTTTGAATGGTTCGAACCATGGTTGTCGACGGAGGTGAAACCAACCTGTAAAATAATTATATTTATATTTATATTTATTTATTTAGCAATTTATTATAACTTTACTAACGAAATGCTACTCACCAACTACTTGAAAGGCAACTACCAGGCCGAGATGTAATAAAAGTGAAGCCAATGGAGTTGGTGATATCAGTGAGTTCAACGGCACTTGTTTTACTAATTGTCCTTCATATGATTCGGTTTTACCAAAGAATAGGGCAAAGATAGAAATTAAACATAGATCGATGTAAAGGAACTGTTTGTCAGTTAGGTTCGAATCGATTGAGTACAAAATCATAACAGATACAAATTGCACCAGGGAGTAAGCAGCCATATACTTAAAAATGCCAAACGAAGTTACTAATGCAGCTCGTCCCTCTTTAATAACAGTTGGTACAGCAGCTATTGTGGAGTTGCAAGAAGTAAATGGTGATGCTATCGATGACTCAGTTTCACTGAGCGAAATGCCAGTATGAGCAACCTTCAGAGCGCCGCAGTCATTAGCTCCATCTCCACACATAGCTACGCAATAGTCCAGCTTTTGCAACTCCATAATTAATGCTTGTTTTTGATCTGGCGACATGCGTGCGTATATGACACCTCGAGTTAAAAATATTTCCATCTGCTCCGGAAAATAATCACGTACGGCTTGCCATGTTTTGCCATCCATAGCAAAACTGTAATTCTTACGCCAACCATCACAGATCTGCTTACTTTCGATTTGCGAAGACGACTCTTCCACGGATGAGCCCAATTCAATGTCTCCATCATTATGAGTCCATGTATCGACAGTCATTACACTTGTTAAGCTGTCACTGTTAGGCAAAATACTCACTGTACAGCTGCTTGGAGATGACACAAGCTCTTCCCCATTTACCAAGGAATGAGAGGAGCGATCCAACATGATATTTGTGCTACGGTGCTTTTTTAGATGACGAACCCCATTACTCATGCCGTTTACAATTATGGAAGTTCCGTGTGCACAGCAATTTTTGCTACCCAGATCAAGCGTGTACTGTAATTTATATTGATCGGACTTAACGTTCGTATGAAGGTCAATCGGCTTGACATGTACAGTAACTACAGCCTGTGAGGGACTTACAATGCCACAATCCCGTGCTACACTCATTGCGGTCAGAATATTGTCGCCAGTTACCATAATTGTGCGAATATTGGCGGCATTAAGAGAGTTTATGACTGAGGCCGTATCAGGTTTGAGCCTATTTTCAAGTATAACGAAGCCCAAAAATTCGAGGTTGTGTTCGATTTCCTCACGAGTAAGACGTTGAATTTTCGTAAAATTCATTTTTGGATTAAGGGTCTTGAAAGACATGGCGATAATACGATATCCTTTTTTAGCAAACATTGAAAGTTGCTGGGAATAATTTTCTGGTATGCTTTTTGGAACGCAAAGTTGTTGAAGCATCTCAGGCGATCCTTTGCAGTAGACGGTAAATCCTTGCATACTAAGACAACGAGTAATAACAGACATCCGTTGCAAACTCGATGTAAAAGGAAATTCCCTTACGATACCGTGATCATAGTTCCTATCGGATTGCGATATTCCAACGTTTGCTAATAAATCATCTACAGACGACTGACGATGTATTGATGCTGCATCTATTATTGTTGTATATTTAACCTTGTTTGGCTGTCGCAGTATAGTAGGGCATAATAAACCGTATTTTTCATTTTCTGGCACGTCTTTGGATTCCTCAAGTTGCCAACCAGTCGACTCAAACATTTTCAGGTCCAAAAAATCACCCATCATCTTATTATTCATTATAGTAAGTGAGTGGCATGTAACCATTCCAAAAAGAAAATGATCGTATGGCAAACGCTGAACATCTTTCATGGGTATTTGAAATTGATTTGTTGAAGATTTTGGTACCACACCCCACATATCTAGCCCATCTTCGGTAAGTGTACCAGTCTAAGAAATGCCGTCATGAGGTAAATTCATTATATACGTAAATGTTTTACTTACCTTGTCAAAACAACAACAATCTATACTTCCAGCGACGTTAATAGAACGCGGTGAAATGCAAAAAATGTCTTTTTTTTTTAAACGCTTTTGAGCATAGACGCGGCCTACAGTCATAGCAGCAGGTAAAGCAGGTGGTACTACTATTGTTATAAGGTCCAAAGATTCGACTGCTATTTTTACAGCATCTGTTCCACGCATAATCTAAAGTAAATTTGTTTTCGAAAATAGAAAAGTTTATAAAATGTGTTTGACTAAGCATACCTTCGTTATAAGGGTGTATATAAAGCCAACGAACGCTATTAAGGCTAAGCACTGAATGAATTTATATGAGTCTTGTTCAAATTTATAGTCCACGGGAGGTGGATAAAGAATTGAGCGTATAAGACCTCCCTTAGCAGTTATATTTCCTGTATTTATAACAAAGGCCCGAACTTTTTTAGATCCTATATAGCGAGTTTGAATGACTTTAGTACCACAGAATAGAGTATGCCTCGCGTGTTCTTTCTTGTCAAAGACCACATCACGTTTTATTGGCAGCGGTGTCTTGGTGACAGGTACACTTTCACCAGTTAACATTGACTCGTCAAGAATACAGTTGCCAGATAGCAGCACAGCATCGCACTGCATTGTACATCCATATGGAGGTATTTCGATTATATCGCCGGGTACTAAAGTTTTCGTTGAAACCGGTTTACAAACCCCTTTTGAGTTAACTACCAAGGCATCACCAGTATTCAGCACGGTCTTTCGCAAGGCATTTTGATTCTACAATAATATCAAATCGTTAGCATTTATCGAAATTTTTTTCGTTTACTAATACTTACCTTATTAGTTTGAACTATTGATATAGCTATACCAAATATTGACATTAGTAAAATAACACAAGCGTAATAGTAATAGTCGTAGAAGAACCATAAGATAACCGAAAAAATTTGAAACACGTAAAATGGGTTAAGCATTTCCAAAAACAAAAGCGTCTTTAAATTGCGATATGGCACAGTTATCTCATTTGATCCGTAGACTATGCGACGAGACAACTGCTCTTCTAGCGTTAGGCCACGCTGTTGATAAAAATACGAACAGGACATGTAAGTGTCCAAGCCATTGATTCTATTAAATGAATTAATATTGCTATCCCAGGCATAGACCAACTGCTTGCAACGAAAAATTCGAATGGAGCTGCAGTCTAAAAGTAATAAGAATATATTACTGCATTTGTATAATCAATAGACGATTTACTTAAGAATACACTTGACTTAGAATGACATCGGGTCGATTACTTTTAATAATACGTAAGCTAAATTAAACTAGTAAAATTAGTGTTATAGTCGGGATGACCGACTATATAAGATCCTGCATAGCCAAAAAGTATGCACAGATTTAATGTATTTCAAACCGTGGAAGACATTTGTATTTGTGTATTTTACTGTGAAATCGCTGTAACACGCGTTTAAAAAAACCGATTAATCTGAAATTTTTAAAATTTGTACATCGTGTATTATATAATATTTAGTTTAAATATGAATTTTGGTAATTCTACAACTTTGTAGAAGTTATTTGTGCATACGTGCATGTGCATGCCAAATGTGGTGATATATCTCTTATAGTGTCTGAGATCGACGCGTTCATACGGACGGACAGATGGACATCCCTTAATCGACTTCGCTTTTGATGGTGATGAAGAATATGAGGCCTGACACACCTCCTTATAACTGTTACATACATTCAGTAGGTGTAGGATCTGATCAGTAAAAACGGTTGCAATATTAACCTTTTTACTCGTACATATTTGTCTAAAAACTAATACTTAAGCATCCACTTGTCAATATAATATTTGAAAAGTTTTACTATGGCTTTGAAAAATTATCAGATTACAAACGTACTTTTGAATTGACCAGAAGAAAAATGTAACGCAAGTTGCAGCTTATTATCATCTGAATTCTCTGTGGATACATGCACTCCATTAGATGAATTTTCCATATATTTTCTAGAAAAAAAAAATCAATAAATTAGATGGCAAAAGTTGTAAGCTTGTGAAAAGTCGCGAGTAAACGATTACTACTGACAAAAATTAAAATGCACCAACAAATAATTTAAAAAATGTTTCATTCAAAAAGATCCAATTTTTTTCTGTATTAATTTAATTAAATAAAATTTAATGTTTCAAAAAAGATGTGTTATGTTAAAAAAAAGAGGATATATTATGTATTTAAATTGTGCTGGTAACTTCTTCTTGTCATGATAGAGAACTGTCGAAAGAATTGATGGATTCATTCTTATGACAATCGATAGAATTTTTCTAATGATAGTATTGGTATCATTCTTAGACTATGCAATCGGCCGTATATTTTTACATATAGTATATATCAGCAAGTACAAGTAAAGTGATGCGAATTGGCATTTTTTTTTTCAATTTCTAATTATTCTGATTGCTTGATTTAACTTGGGAGGACTTAAATTTTTAGCATTCCGATACCTGCATACTCCAGCTAAATCGTAAACCGCTTATTTTGACGAAATTTAGATTTGACAAATTTTATATTTTTGTTAATTTTATACGAAATTAAAAATTTTTTTTTTAATTTGATATGAACTTATATTTTTCGATAGGACTACCGATTGTGTCCACTATCGATGTTTTGCTAACACTATTTGAAAGACTATCATATATGTCTTACATAGATATAAAATTCAACTACCAGATTAAATCATTCTTCTTCATCTAAAATTTTCAATCAAGAAATTTTACAAATATTTCATAGAACAATCGATCATTCACTTCTCTGACATTATAAGGTAAAGTACTTAAGTACTTAAGGTAATGTACTTACATTAAATCGGTGACTGACAGAATTCGCACCTTCTTCACGTGGTATAGCTTATGATTTTCTTGGTACTCTTCTACCACCAAAACCTGTTCCGCTTCTTGTAATGGACACGGTTTGCATGTTGCGTATAAGTACCAGTGAGGCCACCAGTGTAAAATTAGACGCAGTAGCCCACCAGTTAGAAAAATGCATATCCAGCATAGAAAAGTACGCATGAGAGAGTAACGGTAACCACATATTTTCATTTCGTCTTCTTGATTTATGTTCAATAAACCATCGCATGGTTTCGGATCTGAAAGCAAGCAGGATCATACTAATTAGTTAATATATGCAGAACACGCCGAACGCTTTCGCTCATTCGCACAGCCATTACTGTGCAACTCAGATCCTGCACTCACTGCTCCAGGCTCTATTGGACCTACGCGAATTTATGTAACAGACAGAAGGAGGCATGGAAAATCCGGTTATTTATATATTGATCAGATTCAATAGCCGATTCGATTTATCCATGTCTATATCTTCGTATAAGCGCGTCGATCTCAAAAAGCATTCCACTCAAATTGGTGTATAACCTATACTACTAATCTGAAAACGATACGAGCATATTTTAAACTTTGGTTATCTGCTGCCCGCCTATGCAATTGACACGTCCACTTATATTTTAAAATCCATTTAAGTTACAATAATCAAACAAAGAATCTATATGCATATAGAGTTCGTTTTATAACTGTAAGACACGGCGATTCAATGTTAAAATGTAAATAAAGTTTGTAGTTGCGATCGAATTGAGCTTATTTTGCAATAACAACAATTTGATATTAGAGCATTTGAATGAAGCATATCATGCTATAGGATACTAGAAGCAGTCTATATATGTCAAACACACTGTAGTGACTTCCCAAAAAATGTATCAAAAATTGACAGGCCCATCACACACCACTTTTTTTAACGGAATTTTAACGGTATTATCGTAAAGAAATTAAATATTTTACCGAAGAAACATATAATCTTACAGTTATACTAATTATATTACATATATACAAGTGATAAAAACTTAAATGGAAGAAGCCCCACCGCAGCAGCTGCAAAGCAAAGGAAAATGAATTTTAGGAAGTAAAATAAATTAAATACGAACTATCCCAAAAATAGATACATAACCAGAAATATTCGGGATTTTTTTTTCAGCGATTTCATAACGTAGTTTCTCTTTTGTTCTATACACTTTTATCAGCTTTGATACTCTTTATTGTAAGAATTACGGTTGGGAAGGACGTCAAATTGCGGATGCGGATAATGGGTCGGATATTTTCTATCAGCGGATGTCAAATTGCGGATGCGAATAGTAGATCGGATATTTTTCATCAGCGGATGCGATTGCGGCGTCGGATATAATCACGGTAAGAATAGAAATTATTTTTTTGGCGATGATGGCTTTTTGACCACAACTCCTTTGTACACTACGGTCAGGCACAAAAGTGTTATCACTTTTTTTGCAGTTTGAACACTCTATGTATTGTATGCTTAGTGGTATTACTGTTGTTACTTGTGTGTAGAATGAAGGAATTAATGAATGATGATAAAAAGCCAAGGGATAACGATAACCACCAAATAATTTCCATCATTGCTTAAGATATCCCAGGTGCGGATTATCTGCATCCGCGCGTTAGGATTCGATTCTGCGTTTGCATCCGCTGATTGAATATATTCGCTGTCTTATCCACAATATGTAGAGAATATACGCATATGATAATCATAGTCCCAAAGTTTCAAATAAATCGATATGTGCTGCGTGGATAATCTAGTTAGTGTATGCTCACCAAAAACAAGAAAGTACGAACAGGACTAAATACTAACGCTCACTGGAAGGTTAAGTAGCAAATTAAAATGTTTCGAATAACGGACTTGAGACACAAATAGGGCGTTCCATGATAATAATTCAAGTAAATAGATGTTACAATTACTTAGTTTCCCCAATACCTTGCTGCATGTACAGTAAGCATAATGCAAAGAAAAAAAATAATAACAGCCCTGCAGTCGGGTTTGCTCAACTATACAAAATAAAGTTCAATTTATAAATAAAACAATGGGTGGACGTGTCAATATATTTTTAGTCTGAACTTTTTGTTGGCTTTGTTCAAGGAGTTTTGGTTAGCTTATTTACATGGTAATTTAGCCAAAAAATTTTTTGAAATACTATAGATATCTACGTTGAAATATTACATATAAGATAATAAGATAAGATAATAAGAAATATTACATATAAGATAAGCAAAAGCGTTCAAAATAGTCGGCGTGTAAATTGGGATGACGGCGGTATAAACATGCATGCGATTTGATTTGTTGATTCTACCATTATACAAGCCTCTGAGATCGACAAAATCATACGGACTAACAAACTAGCAGCTAGATTGACTTTCCTTCTGCCTGTTTAACACATTTTCACAAAACTAATAAATCCTGAAGATTCAGCGTATGCAGTCTAAAAACGTGATTTGACCAAAAAAAGGGATTGCACAGAACACACAGGAAAACGCTACTTATACACTGAATACATAAAATAAATTATTTTCAATCATACCTTGTAATATTTTTGAACTCATCGCTTTGTCCCACAAATATTAAAGTTTTTTAGCAATCTATTCTGTAATATTTATTTATTTATTCTTAAAATATTTTAGCTGTGGATATGGTATGTATTCTAGTAAGTACATAAGCATGTATTTGAACATTGCGCGGATATTCGTTTGTGAAAAAAATACATGTGAGCAACAGTCCTGTTTGCTATGTCGAATGCATTTTTATTTGCAACTTAATGATATAATATCAATTGCAATATACATTGTACCCTGTTGTTAGGCAAGAGGTTTATAATTTTGTGCAAATTTATGAAACAAAGAGACGTGGCAGATCACAATTTTATACTATGTTGATCAGTGGGAGTACGCGAGTCGATCTAGCTGTCTGTCTGTCCATCCGCTGTCCGTCTGTCCGTTTGAACACGTTGAACTAGGAGACTATACCAAATCTGTAATGCAGTCTCATTTAGTTAGTATGCATATCAAGTTTATTTCAAATCATACTGTTGAAAATATGAATATCTAAACAACACTTTATGTATCGCATCTCCTTTGCACGCAACTTAGGCTTCACATCAAGTGCCGCGTCTAATCGGCGATTATTCTTTGTCTTAATTGTCGGCTGCCTGTGAGCAGCATATATTGAATACCAATTTCAGTCGCTAATAAAACTCAACACGCATAATACATACATATTATTTTTTTTTTCATCAATATTAGTGCCTTAAGTATTAGATTTTAGTACTAATACTGTTAAATTCCCTTTAAAACAATGTAAATTATGAAAATGAGCGGGTGCGACAAAAATTGTTTAATAATGATATCTCAATCAATATATATGAATGTTGTGACTCTACAATAAATGAACTCGAAGATAGAGGAAGGTCGGAGGTACTATGCTAGGTAGCCGCATCAGCAAGTTACGAGGGGAATAAGGTCGAGAAGTCGGTTACCCAGAAGCGTCAACACACGACCGAAAGAGATAAAGCAGATGTTTAAGCTAGCAAAAAGCAATGGCATCAGACTAAACCGTCCAGATCAAAAACATTGGTAAAAGCAATGAGGTGATTAAGTGGCAGCTCATGCATGACCCGAATGAACCTTATGACCCGAATGGAAAACTTACAGCCGAGAGCAGTAAGATTGTAGAGCGGCTATTGGCTGACCAATTCTTAAAAATGACCGTCCCGTCCCGTACCCACTTTTGATGGAGCAGGATGGTTTGGTGGGGTAAAAATCCTAGGATGGGGTAGAAATACTAGGGTGAACTAGGTGGCTAACTGGGGCAATTCAGAAGGTGGACGGCCTTTGAGGTGGTTGAGAATTCACAAATTCCAATCATACTGAAAACAAAAATCACCGTCCCCTCAGGTTACACAAACGAGAGTGGTACAAATGATGAATAAAGCACCTTAAGCCTCTAAGATGATGATGAGCATGGCACATGGAGGCTGCCTTCCTCTGTCATATTGGGTATACATAGTGCGTCCAATAATACTATATGGCATAAAAATCTACGTATCTCGCTACACTTGGGAAAGTCCAACGATAGGCTCCAGTTAGGCGGATGAATTAGCAAAGGAAGGAGCTCGGCTGAACAATGAGGTCATGCAGGAAAGTAGCATTCCCATAAGCTTACCATTCAGCGTGATAGAAAATGAGGCTAATAAAACCGGTGAATAGCGGCGCACACCAAGAACCTAGGAGAGTATTAACGACAATGTGTGCAGGAGTGTAAAGAGCCGGGTGAAATTGAAAACATGCGTCTGTCCAGCTCTCTCAATACACCACATAACCTACCTAGATCATCTGCTCTAAACTCCGCTATTGATGCAGATCAATTGAAAAATTTATTTTTCGTTTTACAAAAAACCAAAATCCTTCTCAGAAATGGTACTACACAAATAGAAAATATACATTTTTAAATCGCATTCCGACACTGTTATAAATATAATTATCAAACTTATTATATAAGTATTGGAACAGTCCTCCTTACAGTCTAAATCCAATTTCTAAATATTCAATAATAATTGAAATATAAATAGTGCGTTTTATAGCTGCACCTTGCGCTTCAATGTTTAAGTGTAAATAAAAAAGATTGTGTTTGTACGATCGACCTGACTTTTTCTTGCAACAAAAATTATATTATATTGGAGCTTTAGACTTACAGTAAGATATGTTTTACTGCTTCACATGATTTTTTTTTTTAATTGTTTAAATGGCCATGGTATGTAAAAGGCAGAAGGAGGCCCGACAGACCCCAAAAAGTATATGAGCGACATCCGTCCGTCCATATGAACGTGTCGATCTTAGAGACTATAAAACGTAGAATCATCAAATTTTTTATGTAGCTTACACTAACTAACATTGACACGCTCATATTTTTAAACGTTCATAATTCAAAGACTATTTGGGTTATAGTAACAAAATATAGAATGTATAGTGACTCCAAAAATCGCTCAACCGCCCACAATCCATCGTCCCGAAATGTCAATATTTTTATTCTAAGTCACAAATTTCATTTTAGAGTCAAAAAATTCAATAGATGGGCTCTTTAAGCTATGGCCAAATATCCTCATTAAAAGTTTTTTGCCATACCCACTCACTTCCATAGTATTAGCACCACCCATTTTTAACACTTTTCACCGGTAATTTAACAGTATTAGAGTAAAGAAAATTAAACCTATTAGTTAAAGTACTAGAACTGAAACACAACTGCAAAAACTTCAAAACTATTCTCGCCACGCCCCAAGCCTCAAAACACGTTTGCACAAATAAATCTTACATTTGTTATGTTAATTTCTACATTTTTCGAGACTTTCAGTTCAATTAGAGTTACACGTTACTAAACACGAGTTACAGCGTTTTCAAAATGTTACCTCCGCAGTAGCCGCACAGCAAACACAAATATCTTACATTAAAGATGTTGCATACTTGTTGGCTACGACTATTATTGTGCAGGGTCTTATATAGTCGGTCATCTCGTATATAACTTAAGACTTACTATTTGGAGGCTCACTCTGTGGATATTATGAGTTGGTCGGCATGCTCACCAGACAAATACAATTCGATAACATCGCCTAAGGATGTAATCTATTTTTAATCTATTTTTGTTATTGCTAAAAAAAAAATCATGTTGGCACAATATTATTTTTTTTACACTTGAACATTAAAGCGTATTGTCCTATAGCTATGAAACTCACTGTATATATATACATACATGTATATGTATGTAATTAGCCATAGACGCAACAATAAGGTAATGATAATTTTAATTTTGTAGACTGTTTTACAATTTTATATTGACGGCGTGCATTTATGTATATAGGTATACCGGTAAATATATATAAAATTAACTTCCAATATTTTAGGTGTTTGGTACCGTAATACATACATATCTACATACAAATATCTACATATGTATGTGAAAATGTACGCAAAAGTGTCAATACGTTATTATCGCTGTTACGGCTTGATATACTGAATTAAATGGTACTTATGCATCGAAGAAACACTGTTTGTTTGGGATCAAAAGGCACGCACTTTGTACATATATAGTATATGCGTGCGTACATATTTATATCCACAAATTATTAATATACACGGTCGGATGTTTTCTTGTATCAATTATTCATTCTATTCTGATTGTTGAATCTCTTTTCATTTAGTTTCTTAGCCTAATCACAAAAAGCTCAAAATGATAAAATTATTTTGATAAGAATATGTATGAAATGCATACATATTCCACATTTCATGTATACTCAGCATACGTATATGTATATGTATACATATGTTTACATAATATGTAGGCCATGCAATATGGACAATGTACAGTATGCCGCATGGTTATAGCTAATATGTGTTTATTTTGAATTTAATTATGATTGTTTTTTAACGATCTTAACCAGGCACCAAATTACAGCTTGGGCATTTTGCGGTTTACATACATATATGCAAGTACACATGCATAAAAAGGTCGACAAACGCGGTCGGACATGAAGGTTATGGTCCTAGCCTGCGTATTCACCGGACATGGCTTCGTTTTCCGGTTTCCAAAAATAAAAAGAATTAAAAGCTTTTCAAAAAAGTATTTGAAGACGCTGGCACAAGTGTTTAATACCTAATGTTTTAAAGGCGATGACAACAATAAAGTGAACAAATAAAGAAATATTTTAACAATATTTTTTTTTCATACGATCATAATTTTCTGAAAATGATTCGTATGTACACTAGTTGCACGTGCAATCAATACTTTCATTAGCACAAACAATTAGAGGAGGAAGCGTCTCATCACGAAAACCCTTCACCTGCACATGTATGCACCTACTATATGCTATGTTTTCATGTACTTGCATATACATATATATATACTTGTTTGCATGGGCACACGTATATACAAATTCAGATGAATTTGAGGGACAGAAAAAAGGGCAATAAAAAACAAAAGCAATTAAACTTGAAAGTTTATATTATATATGTAGTTATAAGCCAGAAAAGAAAAAAACCCAATAACTCACTCAATAGTTAATGTTTGTGTGCATGTATTATATATATGTATACAAGTATTTATATACGTATACATGCCCACATATGTATACATGACTTAAGCCATGAATTAAAGCACAACAACAATGACAACGGAAAGAATGTTCAAATGTATAAACCGTTTTATACGTATATAGACGTCGTAATATGATAAAGTAAAGAGCCTCGTCTGTGTAAACATGAATATATAGTGTACATAGTAAGTACGAATTTATCATTTTAAAGAATCAACTTGCAAATACAATACAAAAATATAAAACAGTCAAAAAAATTAAATTTTGATGCTCGAATGCCATTAGAGTACGATAGTATAAAAATCATAAATTGTTTGAATTGTATGTGTGTACAGCAATCAATTGTCTACCGAATAAACATGAGCACAGCTAGTAATGAGCACACTGTCAAATAACGAACGAGCGAAAAGAAATCTAGTGATCTTAGGTATTTAAAAACATTTTATGTTTGTATGGTTATATCTTGCAAAGCCCAATCGTAATTCAAGCTTTCAACGACATGCAACGATACCTAACCACGACGATTTCGATAACACCAAGGGCGAATTATTAATCAAACTTTACTAAACAAAAGTCGACGCGTGACTGCGCCACGAAACAGCAGCGCGAATACATTTTCCTATGCAGATCGGCTCGACTGATTGCTACGCGATACGACACGACGGACTTAACCCTTATCGTGCACAGCGTTCTATTTAAGCGCAAGTAATTTTCAATATTTCTTTAAACACTGAATACGATCAAAATATGAAACAGAAATTAAAGAATGATACAATTTCAACACGATATTGTTCTAGAGTGTACACATGCACATTTATACATATTGGGTCGAAATTCCACCAGCTTATGTAGAAAATTATTAATTTGTATGACCTGTACGCCGTAAAGCAATGGTATTCTAGTTTTGTGCAAATGCATATAACATAGAGAAGGAGACGTGGCAGACCATAAGACTGCCCGTATGAACAAAAACCCAAAAATGTTAGCTTTCAAAATGTTGCCGCACTATCCAAACAATCTGTGAAAACTACCCATAACGCTCATGATAAAACAACTAAACTGAGTTTTGTGTCAAACGACCACCAATTTATTTTGAAGTACTTCACTGTCTATAAGAATATGAAAAAGGTTGGACAATTAAAGCCAGACTGCAATTAAACTTCCACATACGATGGCCCTCATCCTCATTCACTAAATTTGATTTAGCTTTATAATTTATGTACATATACATAAATACATATTGTATATCTACATATTATTCGTGATCGTCTATTCAGTTATAGTTAATCTTAGTCCCAAATCAAAACTGACACAAATAAAATCATAGGCTGATTCAACATTTAAGACAGAGCAAAATCCAAAAAGAAAATGCATAGTAGTAAGCATAGCCAAAAAGTATAACAAAGTACGTGGTTCTCTAGATCGATAAAAAAGAAAAGTAAAAAATTATTTTCAGACCCTGATTCATGATCTTTTAATACCAAAGTTGACCCAGCGATGGTCGTCTGTCTCTATGAACTCGTTGATCTCAGAAATTATAAGAGTTAGATTCACCAAATTTGGTATATAGCCTTTACTGATCCGGAGTAATATTTTCTCCGCCACTCCATAATTGACACGACAAAACGCCTATAATTTAATCTATGTGGGTTATAAGTACTAATAGAATGTATATGCAGTATATGCCAAGATTTTTTATAATACACAATTTTTATTTTAGAACCATCAATTTGTAATAAAATGCTTGAAATATCCTGTTTGTCACGCACAATTATTTTAATGAGATTGATACCACCCACTTTTACAAAATTCACCTTTTAATGGGAATTTTACAGTATTATAAGAAGTTGACGCACAAATTCTGGCGTTCAAATTTATTCTCTACCATGCCCAAACGCAGCAAGCCAACTTTGCACGAATATTTTCTACAATTTTCGTGAATACAATTTAATTTAGTGTATAATTCTCGTCATTTTCGCCATAGGGCTCAACATCTATATTTTCTACATATTCCGACACAATAAATACTCTTTAGCATTTCAAAAATAATATACTGCAAGCAAAAAATCTGAACAAAATTGCAAAAAGTTTGACTCTTTTGTTTAAACTGTGTGGGAACGTCAAAAAATTATAGTCAATTTAAATTAATTTTGACTACTAGTCCAAACACAGGATAATAACTATGCGTTGATATACAGCTAAAAATTAGATTACCATAACAAATAAACTAAATTGAAGTAACGTAATTAATTGCTTTCATCAATAATTATAATAAATTATTGATGAAAGCAATTATATAAATAAAGAAAATAATTGATAATTATAGTAAATAAATAATAATATTAAATAAATATCAAAATAAATAATGGCCTACTAACGGGTGTGCATTTATAATAATTGATTTGTGTAGTGAAATAATTCATTGAGTTGCCCATATACTGTAAGAAGCTAGCTTAGTTCCACAATCAGAAAAAACACAGCGCCAACACAAAAAATCAAACTTTTGTCGAACTTTTTTGAACAGCTGTAGCAGCTTCGACAATTTGATTGCAAAACAAAATTCCGGTATATCGGTGGGACCACAATGACAAACAGTTTCTTCAGACAAACCATTCACATCATTGAGCACGAGTAAACTGTCCATACATGCAATTTAAGTAAATAGCAATTTTTCCTATTTCTACTACTAATAGTGTGGATGGATAAAAAATTTGTGGATGTGATTGTGATTGTCCACATGGACTACTGAAAACGTGTTTGGTTGAAAAAACAATGGTTATTTTCTTTTATATATCATAAGAATTACAAATGTTCAACATATATGATAAAGTTTATGAACCGATTTTCAATTACACATACAGGTTCATAGCATCATAGAAATGGCTAGATCGCCTCTATGAGGTATAATGGGGATGGGGGTGTTTGATCTTGTCGTCGGAGACTGTTAGACTGACTTCGTTTTCATTTTCAGACATTTTATATTATAAAAAATTATAAACTTCGGTTAGAGCCACGACTTTGGTAATTAATTAATTTAATTTTAATTAAATACTTTTTTTTTGTACTCATATAGGAATCAATATGTTGATTATTACGCTTACCGTTCACCAGCAATTGAGAATCTTCATCATCTGGCTCCAGAGTGGAAACTTTAGTGGAAACACCACCTAAAAGATTCAGAACGTTTTCTTCTTGTGGTTCGTCCACCAGTTTTGCTGGTGTATTTAAGCAGCTTGGTACACCTGTATTGTTATTTTCTAGCATGTGATGTGAATGCTGTTCGTAGCTCACAGGCTGCACAAGCGATACTTCCACATTAAAAGGCTGCGTTGGCGAATGCCACCAATTCAACTTTAACATATTATTTTTGGTCGCTATTTGGGAAACTTTTTCCGCTTGTGATTGGTCTTCCAGTAGAGCATGCAACGGCAGCAGCTCTGGCCGAGCGACAATATCAGAGTCACTGCCAACCATAAAGGAAATACCCCTTTGCTGGTTGGCATGCATATCAGACTTACATAAATATCCCACGGTAGTTAGTTTATTTAGAAGTAGTCTAATATGCACTTTCTAATAATGTTCACTGCGGTTCAATTAACAATCTTGAAAATCTTGAATTATAAAATTGTATATACATAGTTATACACAATTTCGGAATTTGATAATTTTTATGGAATATCTGTATTTTGTTTTGAACTGGGATATTCCGATTTTTTTTTTTTGATTCTTTCAAAAATCGCTGGAAACTAAATTCGTCTATGATGACTTAAGCAGCACGTGTTACCTGTGTATATATTTTGGCTTATTAGCCGTATTTGTACTGCAAAAATTGTGGGTTGCGATACAGCATGGGAACCATATTTGTAATACCATTTTCACGATTTATTATTTAATCACTTCCAATGTTTTTCACCACTTCATTAGCTTTCGAACGTTCAATTTCTTTTATTTACGCTGGCAGAATTTTGGGCGAAAGTTGTAAATTACTGCCTTTCGACCATTCCACTTTCATCTGCATATCCAATGGGCTCTGTAGATTGGTTCAGTACTGCCAAAATTTAAAGGTACATAGGGGCCCTCTATTGTTGTCAATCATCCAAAATTGGCGCAACTATTAATGATGTCTAAGCTATAGTGGTTGCTATCACACAATTTCTTGTTAGATCCTCCGCTACCCACACGTTTTTCAAAGAAAAATTGTTTGATGTATTCTTTTTGGAGAAGCACCAAGTCAAGCAGAACCACACAGCATCTAAATGACTCCTTCTTCAAGTCGCTGCTGGCTGAGACACCTCCCAATTCCAGCTTTCCCGATGATGTTGCTAATATGCAATCTTCTCGCCGTTTCCGGAACCTTTTCTTAAATAGCCCGTTTTGCTCCTGCTTCTTTGTGGCACTTTTAAATGAATTCATTACGATATTTAGCTTGCTCTGAGAAAAATCTCTTGGTTTACAAGCTATGTAGCCTATTTATTATTTAATGTATCTCAACTCTGAGTTACCAATTAATGAGCATAAATGTACGCGGCCACGTCTTAGTCACAAAAGTAAATATTTGGTTGACTTTATTATATAAGTTATTCCATGTATGATACGCTGTGTACATACATACGTATGTACATACATATTATTTTGGGTTTTTATGACGTGTTTGTTTTTTACGGTTGCGTTTGTGA
The DNA here is from genome assembly GCA_037040085.1 of Colocasiomyia kotana. Lineage (NCBI taxonomy): Eukaryota > Metazoa > Arthropoda > Insecta > Diptera > Drosophilidae > Colocasiomyia > Colocasiomyia kotana. Next base: position 48,744 of record JBANCW010000016.1, on the reverse strand, counting down.
ATTTCATATAATTGTGTACATAAGTTCATTACATTCATACATACATATGAATGCATATATGCATGGCTAATATTAATATAAACATTTGAATATATATTCGCTAACGGCTAAAACTCCGTAATGGAGTTGCGATTCGCGGCAAATAAACTGATGTGAGAAAAGAGTCGATTCTTCTATTTGTTTTGTGGCAGTTTTTTTGAATGATGTAATATAATATTTTAAGATTGCGCTTATTCTTTGCTGATCATAGTTCAATGGTATATTCATTTCGGCAATGACATAGAATACGGGTAGAAATACTGCTTTTTGAAATTCAGTAGTTAATTCTGAAGATGCCTGAAATAAACGAACAATCATGAGATTTAGACTGATTTGCGTTGCTTTAAATTTCGGTACTCTCAAATATGTAGTTAATCGATAAATGCACAATGCAAAGGCTACATACGTGTGCGTACACACATATGTAAATGTACATATTTAATTATATTTTTATATATCTATATACACACATACTTATACGAATGCATGTATATATTGCGCCTGCGCTGTTTATACTATAGTATTACCAATTATACTTTTCCTCAATGTGTACGTAAATAGTAAATCCATACATAATTATGCATTTATACTAACATATTAGTATACATGCATATGTACTTTTCACGTAAGTACATACGATGAGAATCATGGTATGTACAAACATATGAACGTATCTTACACATGTACTTATATACCTATATGTAAATACATATAGTGCTTGTTATATAATTTTTTTTTCGTGAATAAAAACTAAATTTTTTAAAAGATATATGTACATATATATGTATGTATTCTACAATGTATGTATGTATACCAATATATACTATATAAATACATATGCATGCATTACGGTTGTAGTTTAAGATATATACTACTAATTGATGCATATGCATGTATTAAATTAAAATAACTAATTGCGTAACACATGTATGTAAGTAGTCAATGTACACTAATAATATAATAATATAATACAAGCCACAAAACATATATTTACGTGGTACATAGAACATAACATGTATATGCATAGATAGTACTTATCTTCACAGGCACATACATACATACACATTTGCATGTGGAAACAAAATTCCAAGCTTAAATTCATTGAATAGAATAATGTGAACATAGTTTTATGGATATGTATATGCATGTACATACTAATTAGGCTTGGTGAGCATGAGTGTATATAGTATATGAGATACATGCATACATATATGCACAGTTAGAAAATGTCGGAATTTGTAACTCAAATGAACAACTTTAAATACATACATATTTATGTATTTTTACAATTACGTTCCGATATATAAATTATATTCGTATGAATTGTGTATACTTTATATATAATCCGCGTTGTTTTTCACTATATTGTGTAATAAACATGTAGAGATATAATAAAATAATCTTCGCACACGTTCTTTTATCATCCATTATGCTATCGCGGCACTAATGGCTAGCCATCCCTTGTTAATCGATTTCTATCGAAAGCTGGACTCATTATTTGTGATCGATTCAAACAATTTCTGTTTATACCGCCATCCCTTAAATAATACAGTTACTAATATGTACAATTTGGTTTCAACAATTTATTCGATATAATTTTATTTGCACAAACCAGTTTAAGAAATACTTTGCAACACAGGCACAAATATAAAAGTGTTGATTGCTTAAATATCGGCGTGCAACACGTTAGTAAATATGTACGTACGTCAATACATTGTATGTATATATTTGCATACATGTGCATGTGTGCATGCATGTACGTCATCATAATACAAATATTTGTTAGATGCTATTGTAAACCAATATGCTATGTATGTATTTATATTTATGCTTGTACTATGTACATATATAAAAACTATACGATAGCACACGTAATGTGTAATCAAGAAGAAAATATTTTTTCTATGCAGATTTTAGATTTGAATATGCATTGTGCGTAGACCATGGTAAAAAGTAACCAAACCAAATTGGACAATAAAAGCCACTCGGGCATGTTTCAATATTTCCCGGTTATTGTCCAGCGGGATTTTGACACTCGGTTGTATTGCTGCTGTCGGCAGTTTGTTTTATATCCGAATCTTCGCAAAATGTTAGATTATTTAAAGGGTCCACAATTTTACACTTCTGCTCGACTGCCTGCAAATCTTCATATTCTGATGAATTTGATGGTGCTGTATGAAATACCTCGTACTCTACAATTGGAGTTAGGGACTTATCTTCTATTTGACTCTCCGTAATTAATGTGGGTAAGACAGCTGCATACAAATTTGTTCATATTCTACTATAACATTTTCAAATTCTTGTTACATTTGTGTTTACTTACTTTCATCAGTAATTGGATATTTGTATTCCTTTTGAAAATCTGTTTGCATAATAAAAAAAAATATAATATGACAATGTTAAAATTGCTTACATTTACCATTTTGTTCTAAGTTTTCCTGTGTCCGTTCAAGTACTTGTATCATCCGATCATTATTATCTCGGGTTTTCAAAGAAGTTTTTTTAGGTGTTGTGAGTGGTGTAGCACAGTGATCTATTATAAATTGATCAACGTTATACTCGTTGATACGACCTTACGTAAATTACTTACCATTTTCTTTTGTAATACGAACATGTACTGGTAACTGCTTTATACCGTCATGCTTTAAATCATTGCTCAGTGGTGATTGAAATTCTTGTAATTTTAACCTGAACTCAGCTTCACCGCGTTCTGTCCCATCAGTGACAGGTTCTAAGTTGTGCATGCACTTTTCAACAATGTCGGGCCGACCAATCTTGTATAAGGCCTGTGCTAGAACATTACCCGAAGCTACTTCCCCTTTTTGCTGCAGCCATAGGCGTAGCATAACTATTGTCTGTTGAGATACCTGGTCAGGATAATCAGCTTTGACTAGCTCGATATCGGTCTCGGGTACATTCAATTCTTTAGCTAGGTCCGGCCAGTCATTACCCAACAGGTAGCCAATGTCCGATAACCGTATATCAGCCCGATATATATCTTCATCCAAGATGGTTTTTATTTGGACATTGATCAAATCTTCGTTATTAACACCTTGACCCACGATTGCATTATTGTGACTCTTCTGGCTATCATCAAGCCTATTCTTACATTGATCAGTATCGGAATTCTCTAGGAGTGACACATTTAAAGTACAAATGGGCTGGAGTGGCATTTCATTTGGGCCCACCTTTGGATCGGCCATGAAACACACACGACCTTGCGGATTATCTGAATCTTTGATATGTACAATAAACGATAGTCGGTTTTCTCGAAAAGCCTGAAATTTCATATTCAATTGGTCCCCTGACTTTAATACTGGTACAATATTGCCGAAAAATTCGAGGTAAATATTCTGGTCTTCCAATACATCAATATCCCGACTTTTGGCCACCTCACAAAAATATCCCTGCTGCTCAAGTGTTTTATCTTCTTTATCGTCAGTCATACAGAACACTGAAACTTTAGCTTCCGTTGAAGAAATGCGCTTGGCAAAAACCACAAACTTTACTATAAAGGGAACTTTTGTTAATATTGTATAGAATTCTTGAGCCATGCGACCTGCGTCCGCAACATTACGACAGTCCATTAGCCAAAAACGGGCTGATACTGTTGTGGTAAAGGTAACAGTATCTTTTAGAAAAGCTAGTGGTGTAGAGCCAGTTACATCCTCCCATACGGCACGGTTCTGTCCACCGGTTATAGAACATAAAAGTCGCAATGTGGGTGCGTGAGAGCCACTGTATGGTGCATTTATCATACCCTGTGTAGACGCTTTAGGAGCTGGAATGCTGAGCGTAATTGCCTTGTGAAATTTTCGACGACGTGGCTCTACAGTTACCACCGGGGATAATGCCACGCTCTGGCCAAGGACTTTGGAACAACCTGTTAAATCAATTGGCTGTGCCTGAAGACCGACTCGAATTTTTTTAGTCAATGCATGAGGTGGAAAAATTGCTTGTACCTGAGGCACTGCTGTTGATGAAACAGTGCCTCCATCGGGTCCGACGGTATGTACTTCTTGTCGTATACGTGATACTACAGCAAAAAAGTGTGGTACATTTTGAGTCACAATGCGAACAATACGATTTGAGTGTAAGTCCTCTAATGAATTTACATCCATTTTGACAACCTTTAAGGAATTCAAGAAAATTTCCTCAATTTCATACGATGTATGCTCACGCCAACTCTCTCCATTATCCGAACGTAATACGATAACTTCGCGTTCTTTATCTCGCATAGAACCAAAATGTGGGACCTCCAAAATGATTGGGCTGGGTTGGAAAAGAGTGTTAAAAGTTTATTTTAATTTATCATAAATGTATTTTATTAATTTACCCTAAAAATGTTCCTCCCACTGGGGACATTTCTAAAATACGACTGACTAGCGCTTCTCCTTCCATTAATGGTGGTGGATTGGCAACCCTTTGAGGTCTGACATATCGACATGTAATTCGTGTGGGCTCAGAACAAACTTTTGGAGGTACAATAATGCGGACACCGCTATGACGGCAGCCACGCATCGAGCCACCGCGCGCGTCAACCAAAAACGATACAAGGAAGCTGCAAGCGGCACAATTTATTGAGCAAATCAAAACAATACTGAATACCTACCCTAAATGCACGGGGGGGCGCATAATCGTCACATTGTCAGTCTTTTTCATTGAAAATACATTAGAATTGTGTTGAACTACTTCGGCGATTTCTGAAAAATAAATTTCTTAAGTTGTACCTTATACCTTTGTGACTCATGTGTATGTTTTATATCTACTATAAGTAAAATATATCCATTGCTTTGTTAAACATAAAATGTTTTTTTATCTTTAAATTAATTTCAGCAAAATTGGCACCACCGGCTGGCTTAGTTTTCTAACGAATTTGGAATTAATCGATCAAGTTCACAGACACAGATGTCTAAAAGAAACCCGGTCAATAAAATACAGTGTACCTCACCCATTTATATTTAAGAAAACGGGTTTAATAAAAATCTGATGGAAAACAAAAAGGATGCGACTGCATATCTACTTTTAGCGAAATTAAAAGAAAATGTTATTACATATTTATATATATAGACTTTAGATATAATATTAATATTAAAATAATATTAATATAAATAAATAAATAAAGCATATTTACCTCCTTCAACGTTCTGTCCTCCCCCATCTAGCTGGTCCTGATCGGGATTCGTGGTATCGAATTTTTGATGATCCCCTTCGTTGGAAGTTTTCAAATCGTCGGTAGCCATATATTTGTATTGGTTATGATCTAATAGGTCGTCACCGCCTTCGTCTTCAGAGTCTGACAGTAATGTCTCGTGCATAAGCTCTGGAGCCACTACTTTATACTTTTCTTCCAGTATTCCGGTACTTTTGTTAATTTCAGATGTTTCTGTTACTATCTTTAGAGTTTCGACTGCGGTTACATAGCCAAGGTTATGTGCAATGCTTAAAGCTGTTTGTCCACGCTGAAAACATAAAGTGTATAATATACACGTATTCATTTAAAGTGAACTAAATATGCATACAAAGAGAAACGAACAGGGTAAACGGCGATACTCGACATTTGTTGAACCACGCCCTAACCAAACCGATACACAAAAATTTAATTATATTTTGTACGCTTATATGTACAATAAACAAAAATGTATAATTCACTGAGACCATATGCGAGTAAGTGCAAAAATCAACAAGTTACAAAATTCAGAAAACGAGTTTGGACGAATGTTATCATACTTAATTGGATACTACCACAATGCGAATGCGCAAATAAATATTGAATAGTTTTCTTTTTATTCTATATACTCAATAACCAATAGTAAAAGTAAAACCAAACGGGTAAAAATAGACACAGATGAATTTTATCTTATTACTCGGACTACCATGCATGTTATGTTCTCTCACGTTAATAAAAAGAGGGAATATTTTTAGACTAGTTTTTGAGTCAATTACACACTATGATTAGAATATTTTAAGTGTATCGTTCATATGTACATATGAATGTACAAATGTAAATATAGACCTGTACATTTATGTATTAGCTTAATTAACCATATTTTGCAAAGAGAACAATTTTTTAAAAATCATTTCAGTTGAATCTATGGAGGCTTCAATTGTAACTATCGGAAATTATACGTGGATTAATATACAATATTTGCGGTTGAATAATGCTTTCGCCATTATCTTGTATTTCATTATCCAGGTGTCTTTCCACTTGTATTGAAGGAAATATAATGTTCGTTCGTATCTCATTAATAACTATGAACAATATGAATTTCAGAACTTTTGTTGATATTGTCTATTACATTAATTAAAATGAAATAGTTACAGTCATGAAATTTAGACTGTCAAGATGATCATTATTGACTATTCTAAATGAAAAATCATTTCTTTCGATCGATATTTTGCAGTCTACTCTATAAATGTTTTGCTTGAAAGAATTGATGCAGTAGACGACCCTGGTGTTTTATTTAATTACAAGCTCTGTGTCAATCACCTTTCACAAAAATGTTCATAAGCAGAAGTGTCTTATGCTTTATCTAACGTTGAGTTCGATGACAATTACACAACTAATATATTATATCTCCTTAGTTCATCCTGAATATTGCATGACATCATTATTTTGAATATTACTCATTTGTGTAGTCCCTACAATGCAAATTCTTTTGAAACTTTATAGAATCTGTGCTAAGCAGTTTCTTCTTTTCGAAATTTTGGTTACCTAGTTGGAAATTAAACCTCTGTTTACCTCCATATTCTGATCGAATTCGCCTTATTGAAAAATTGACGCACTTGCGATGGTGTGTTGTTTCTTCATAAACTTGTCTGCGGTGCTATCTCTTCTCTTCTGCTAAGACAGATTCAATTTATTATCCTAATCAAGCCATCTTTAAACTTCTGATTTATTACTGTGAATTTATATAAATCAGATTACGCCGCTAATAAGCCTTATCTAATCTCTTCTGAACACTATTCCTTTATCTTCTTTCAAATAATCAATTATCTTTCTCGAACTTAGATTTAGTACTAACAAATCTTAATTTAGCATAATTTTAAGTTTGATGTGTGTCTCAGATACATCTTTTAACTGAGTACTTTGAATTGGACAATAAATTTGTAATCAGGAAAATAAAAATGTAATGAAGAAAGCTGATTTAAAAGGTTAGTATATAAAACTTACATTATTTATAGTGTTGGGATTTGCATTATGGCGTAACAGCAAGTTTATTACCATTGTGTGGCCTTGCTGAGCCGCTTGATGAAGTGGCGTATAGCCAATATTAGTAATCATTTCGATATTTGCATCATTTTCAAGCAAAAGTTTTACCATGTTGATATGCCCATAATGTGCCGCGATGTGAAGTGGTGTGTAACCCGCTTTTGTGCGTCCAGAAATATTCGCACCATTATCAAGAAGAATTTGAGCAAGAGCATTTCTGTCTTCTTGTGCAGCCAAATGTAAGGGAGTAAGTCCATTTTTTGCGGCAATATTTATATTTGAGCTATTCCCATGTTCTAGCAATAAATTAACTATATCAATGTGACCCTCTTGGGCAGCCAGATGTAAAGGGGAAAAACCAGCTTTCGTGACGGAGTCAATTTTTGATCCGTGTTGGAGCAATAACTGTGCTATTTCCATTTGGTTTTTTTTGGCGGCAACATGAAGACTATTATGTCCATTGCGTGCACACAAATGTGGAGATGCTCCCTTCTCCAGTAACAGCCATACAACAGGTTGATGGTCATAGTGTGTGGCGACATGCAGTGGGGTCACGTCGTTTTTTCCTTGGCAATCAATTTTTGCACCACTTTGCAATAATAGCTTCGCCACTTTGTCCTTGCCATACTTGGCTGCCAAATGCAGGGGTGTAAAACCTTTTTTTGTGGTTGCATCCATACGTGCTCCATTTTCGATAAGCAATTGGCATACGTCTTCTTGGCCTTCTTTGGTGGCAATGTGCAGCGCTGTGTACATATCATGTGTAGAGGCATCCACCTGAGCCCCATGCTGTATCAGAAGCATAATAATATCAATATTACCTAGACGCGAGGCCACATGTAGCGGCGTTTGGCCTTCACGTGCGATCGAGTCGACTTGTGCACCGTTGCGTAGTAAAATCCGTATGATATCAGTCTGAAATTAAACGATATTGTCAGTTAACTTATAATGAACTACTAATAGAAATATACTAGTCGAGAGTGACGACTAGTATATGCAGATGCTGGGAGGAATACTGACACAACGATTCGTATTTCGAATATCGGATTTGGATCAAACGTGGTATATCGGCAGAAAATATACACCAAACTCTTGGGCGGTGCATAGTTTTAAGCCCTGATATTGGTATTATTGAATTGTATTAAAGGACACTTTTCGATTCAATGTTTAAGCACAAATAAACAAGTTTGTGAGTGCGGTCGACCTGATTTTTTTTTTGCAACAAAAACTATCTGATATTAGAGTATCTTTTAGTTTCTTGTGTTACTGATTTAAAAGATTTTATCATTTTCATAAGTATGCCTATTTAATCGGATCATGCTATACGACATCAACTAGTGTCGTAAACCAGTCTTGCGGACCAAATTTTGCATTTAGAGTCGTTCATCAGAATTTTAGTAATTCATTGTTTTGTTATTTGTGATAGTCATGTCCAGTGTCACTAATTTCATATTCTTCATTAAAAAGGGTAATTTTCTGATCTTCCTGTAGTACATTTCGTTTACTTAAAATGAACTAAATCTAGGTTGTTTTGTAATAAGACGAATATCATAAGACGACCCGAAGTCATTCAAACACTATTCTCTCTATTCGCTTACCTGATTGGCGCGTGCTGCCAAATGTAAAGCAGTCTCACCACGTATAGTTGGCACATCTGGACTGGCATCGTGCTGCAGCAAATATATTACAATATTCATGCAACCTGTAAAACATATTTGAATTCTTATATCGGTAAAAAAAAATTTTATAAAAGCTGTAGTGCTAAAGACAGACTGTTGTTGAATTATAAAACCTCTTTGGCAGATATGGCAACGTTGAGCAAAAGAATATACAAAGATAATGTAATGATAAGGCAGTTATAAGTTTATTCGATAAGTTATTCGATTAGGCTTAGATTGGAGCAATGTTTTGTTTTTACAAAACGGAAACAGAATCCAGAATAAATGGTAAAGAATAAAACCAGAGCGCCAATTTTATTTGGATTAATGCCTTGGTAGTTAGTACTACCAATGAATATAAAACTATATACAAAGCACATCTGATCAAAAAAATGTGTATGTAGTGTGCTGATATTGTAACCCAGCGCCCTAATATGACCCGTTCAGCTTAATCTGTTGATATTGCTTTTTATGCGACGTCGCTAACGCAATGGTCTAGTGGGTAGATCCTCAAAATCGCAGTTAAAAAAAAAAAAAAAACAACAAGATTAACATTTTTAATGATGAGCTTATGGTCGCTTTGAAGATAGTATCCTTGTTCCCCAGCATACCAACGGACCCAGCACAATTAATTGACAATGGGAGGAAATAACAAAATACACCGACATAAGCAGACAATTATTTATGACTATAGTTAGCTTATGCATAGTCGAAAATAGGTGTTTTAAATTTGATGGTCGGATCCCCATCAACAGTGATGGGTGATATTGTAATGGAAAAACTACTAGACACCACATTATCGAAAATATATACATATATATGTATTCGTCGTGGTATCAATTAGTGATGCAAAGAAACTACAAACTATATACGACAATTATCAATTGCATTAATATAGCATTATAATACCATACATATCCGAACGATGAAATATAAATAGCTCATAAGCCAAATCAAATGAAAAAAGAATATGTTGGACCACAAAATCAAAACTAAAAACAACTGTCCCAACACAAATCTGACTACAAAAACTAGGTTCGCACAAACATTCAATAGACTGTCGTCGCTACTCACTGCTTGGAGAGTGGTCACGCTCCGAATTTGGAGGGAGCTTCTTTAATTGAACAGGGACAACATTACTTAGAACGTTACACATTATTAATGGATTCACACATCTGTCGACATTTACTTTAAACAAAACAGTCACAAACTCAACGAACAAGAGCGCAGTCGTGTAAAATAATTTTAGTTTTGTTATTTTATGTTGACGTTCACGTATTTCAATAACTGTATCAGTATATAGTTTCCCTGAAGACGACTACATAGATAGTCGAAATATATCGGCATTCAATATAAAACTATTATTTTATTTGAAACAATTGAGCAGACCTCGAGCAAAACAATAAAGCAAAGAAAATTTTTGCGAAAGTCGCAAACCAAAATACATATTATTGTTAACATAATTATTTTAAGTTTTTAGTTTTATAATTAATAGACGTATATTATACTCAAATTAGCAATTCATCAAATCTACAAAATTTTCTGCCGTTTGACGGTAAGTTTTTGACTATACGCGCACAGTTGTTGAATTTCGTGACGCCGCGATGCAGTGTGATAATGTACGAATATTCGAATATTGAATACTCTTTTTGTTATTCCCAATCACAATGAATAAATGAAAAGAAAATACTGTAATCATATTAGCTTGCTGAAAAGGTTTCTCAATAAATATATACATATTGACAGATTTAAAAATATATAAACAATTTCCGTGTAGAAAATGAAATATTGTTTAAAAATATTATGCGCACTTCAGCACTTCACTTCAATAATTAAAACCAACAGAAGCAATATTTGCTTGCTTTGCAAAGTTTGACACAAAGGCATTAGCAATGAGTATTATTTGACTAGAGGTGCAAGAAGAAGAGGGTTCTATTTGGTAAGTGGCTGTCGTATTATTATAATGACCGTGGTGATTTGATACCTTCCATATGCCTCTGTGTTTATTGTGGGTGTAATATGATTGCCACTACTAAATGACTGCATATTTTCGTTTTGAAATATACTAGTATGATTGTAGAAATCTTATCTTCAAGTTCGGCAAAAATATCTTACCCATAAAACTGGCAACATGCAAAGGCGTAAGACCCGACTCTGTAGTTGCTCCAATATTGGCACCATGTTTTAAAAGTAATTCTACAACTTTAATACGATTCTTTTTACAAGCGATGTGTAAAGGCGTGAAACCATTAAGTGCACGAGAGTTGGGATCCGCATTATAGTCCAGAAGCAGTTTGGCCACACGTACATGACCGCAGTGAGCGGCTACATGTAATCCTGTCAAATAGTCAACAGTAACTTCATCAACAGGTGCTTTGTGGTGAAGAAGCAAACGCGCGGCTTCCACGTGCTCTCCTTGCGCTGCCATATGAACCGCTGACAAGCCGTTCTTTGTCTTAGATAATATAGGTGCATTGTTTGTTAATAGTAGTTCGATTACTTCGACATGTCCGGATCGTGAGGCACAGTGCAGGGGCGTCAGACCGTCCCTTGTCGTTGCGTTGATTTGAGCATTGTTTGCTAGCAAAACAGTGCAAACAGCGAGTTTTCCCCATTTACATGCCACGTGCAATGGAGTTATGTTGTGTTTGGCCGTGTAATTAACGCTAGCTCCACGATCGAGCAACAAATTTGCAATGTCCACGTTGCCATAGTGTGCAGCGATGTGTAACGGTGTAAAACCTGATTTCGACACAATATCAGGATTCTGGTCGTGTTCCAGCAGAAGCTTCGCTGCATCAATGTCATTTTTTTTGGCTGCAATATGAAGCGCAGGTAAACGAACTTTGGCTCGCACATCACTTTCTAGCAACACCGCAACCACTTTTTCATGTCCCTGTTGCATAGCAACTGCCAATGGAGTAAATCCGTCCTCAGTTGCTAAAGAAGGATTGGCGCCTTTGGAAAGTAATAAACGGCAACAAGCATCGTGGTTTTCCTGGGCAGCCATATATAATGGCGTAAACCCATTCAGCGATTGGACATTTATATCAGCATTATACTGGATTAATTGTTTGATAACATCTTTTTGTCCAGCCAAAGATGCTATATGTAAAGCGGTATTTCCCTTCTTAGTTGCGTTATTGACACTAATGCCTCGATGCAAAAGCTCACTCACAATGTCAACATATCCATCCTTCGCAGCTAGATGTAAGGCATTAAGGCCATTCTTAAATTTTTAATAGATATACACGAAGTTTTAGTGAAACCATAAAAATATATATAGATTGACAAAACATACAGCATTGCAAGTGTTAATGTTCGCAATTTGTTCACTCTCAATGTATTCGAGAACCCGTCCAATGTCTCCGCTTCGTGCCGCTCGCAGAAAAGATATTGTAGCATCGTTCTGTAAAGTAAAAATATGTAATATGCATTTAAGCTATTCGCATGTATAAAATAATTTGCTTATATTAAAGCTACAAGCAAAAAAAAAAAAGAAAAAATCAGTAATTAATTTGCTTGGTATAGCTATCAGCGTTGGTATCCTTGAAGTTATAAATAAATTGATGAACTATAACACAAATAGCGAAATTTTTAAATAAAAAATCAATAATGTTAGTTTGAAATTACTGTTAATTGTTTTATATTTTTCTATTTTTTTGCTGTACGAAGAATTTATTGAAATGAATTCAGGGCTTTTTTTTTTAATTAAATAAATTGGACACCAAATAAAACAGAAACATTTAATTAACAAATTTCATCTAATTTTTTCATTTCAATATTATATTGCCAAATTACATCAAAGTTAAAAGTTTTTGTACGTAGACAATATTGGTGAAATATTCTAAAATTTTGGAGAAACAGGGTCGAGTGGTCAAAGTTTTAAATGCGGTTCACTTTTTCATTATAGCAGAAGCCAACGTGATTGAGTGAGTTTTGCCGATTAAAAATAAAACGATTTTTGGAGTCTATACTCTGTATTGCGTACCTATATCTCAACATTCTTTGAATGATCAGCACTTAAAAACGAGCGTGATGATTCCAGAGGCGTTGGAGGAGAATTCAAAGGTTTAAAATTAAAACTTCTGGTGATATCGACGCGTTCATACAGACGAACGGAGAATATATATGTATATTTTATGGCGTCTGCTTCCTGTTATATACATTTGCATAAGTCTAATATACCCTGGTTTCACCCTTTCAACTGCTGTACTTTTGGCTTTATTTATTTATTTTTTGTTTTCTGTGCAAATCTTATATGTTAGATTTTAATGTTAAATAATAAGCAGCAAAAAAGCAAACCAAGCTGAATCTCTCTTTTTATAGACAAGTTATGTACTTACAAACGTACATATATAATTGCAAAAGTATTTATTGTACCTGCTGTTTTTGAGTCTTCGCGCTTGCATTGGTTTTGCTCGTATGGTCTGTATTTTGATGTGTATTTATGTCCGGTGGCGTGGTTGTACCGCTGCGCTTCTGGTTCTTCGCTAATGGCGCATTTCCGTTTTGTATCTGTGCCTCTCCCAATGTCATGTTGTGCAATCACTTAGCGATACATACAAAAAATTGTTCATATATTCTAAAATTATCTTAATGTACGTAATATATGACGATATACAAAGCACTCGTTTTAATATCCATACAAAAACACAAATCACTCATGTAGATATGTAGGCACATTCATACTCGTTTTAGAACGGGACGAGTAACGCGCCAAATTTATATTTAAAATTCTTTGTATATAAATAATAAAATAAAATCAAACGTTTTTTTGAAGGGCGTATTATTGCATATTCACCCTACACACCTAATTTTCAAAGATCGGCACAGTGCATTCATTTATACACTACAAATATGCTTGTATATATGTTATTATTCTGTTTAGATATTACATGTATACACACATATGCATATGTACTGTATGTAAAAATGTATTACATGTGCAATGTTCACGTTTGTGCATAGTTTTAATTAAACCCTATTTGTTTAGTGTTTACACACAGCAATTTTTATTTGAACATATTTATATAAATATACAAATGATGCCATTTATATATACAGAAATGACGTCATTTCTTGTACAATAAACTTGTTGGGTGTGTGGTCATAGATTGTTTTAATGTTATGTGTGTACAAACAGTATGAATAAATATACAGGACATCTTTATAAATTATGATTCCAATATTTATTGTTTTCTTTTTTTTATTCTATACAGTATACGTTTCCATACCACTTTTATAAATTAACTTGGTATTCAATTATTTACTTGTATATTAAGTGTACATACGCATACTTTTGTTTGTGCATACACATTTATGTTTATTTATGCATAAATATTTATTTTTCGCAAACTAAGGTTCTTCATATTAAATATGGGAAAACTTTCATAACAGTCTTATTTTTCTAATTCACACAATTGAGCACACACCTCCTTATTTACTCAGCATAAAATAAATTGACCTTTATTTAGATCAGGCATTCAAATCTAGAGTGACCAGATATTGTAAGATAAATATTCTGCAACTACCAATATACTAAATAATTTTGGTTTGAAAACACCAGCATGTAAATAAGATTTCTAAAATGGAGAATCATCAATAAGAATAATACTGATGTATAAAGCTAGATGATTCAGTCTCTTTTTTTATTTATTCCCAGCTTTTTGGTGCAAAAGGAAAAACTATATTACTAGTCACATATATGTATATTTTTAGCATTATATATGAGTTCGTTTGAATATGGTATGTACCATACTACGCTCTTAAATTTATATTATCTTTTTTAATTGGTATCAAACTCATTTTAATATATGTATTGACATATATTTATTAATAACTGATCCATCGAACTTTATTTGTTAAATTATTTACAAAAATTTTAGTATAACAGTAAAACAGCTTATAATAATGCCCATGTAACAAAAAGGCAGCGAGTATAGATTTAAAATTTGTGATTTTTGTGTCATTACTCAAGGGTCACCCTATTGAGTTGGAAAAAATCGATATTATATAATTTATATATTTGTTGTTCCAATGTTCGACGTTTTAAGCTAGTTTATCACTACTTAAACGACAACAGAAACACAAACAGCTAGGCTAGGTTCAATTACATGAATCCATCGTCGTTTAAAAAATTCCGTGTCACATCGATAATGAAAAACATCGATGTTTTGCATAATTGTCAAAACATCAATTATTCGATTTTACAATCGATTAATTTGTTATCCTAGCAAGATATAAAAAATGCCGGACGAGCAGACAGAATTTTATGATTGTTCATTATATAATATATAATAAACAAAATGTTTTGATATTAGTTATGAGCTACCAGAATTTAAGATAATTTTTTGTTTTCTTTTCAAATTGCGGCACAGATTTACTTTTTAATTTAATTAATCATTTAATGAATTTAATTAACGTGTCGAGATGTTCGATTATATGAGACTGCACAATATTCATCGTTGCCTATAAATATGCTACGTATTTTTATGTAATCTTTTTCAATTTCTGGAAGACACATGCATATGCATATGTGGCTGGTGCGGTGGGGTTTCTTTTGCGACATGTTGAAATCGCTTTAACTCGTGTGTCCGATTAACGTCAGATTAAGCTGAAATTCAACAAATTTTTAGGATTCAGTATAAAAAATCTACTTGCTAAGCCATTTTATGATATGATAAAAACTACAAGTAAAAATTGTGGCCGAAAATTAAATTATTGAGTTTTGTGGGAAATGGGTTGATGGCGTTGCAATTGTGATTGCAGATTTTTGGGATGCCTTTATATGCATATATATATTCTATGTTTGGTTACTGTACCCCAAATAGTCTTTGAATTATGAACGTTTTAGTAAATGGGTGTGTCCATTGCGGAGACGTGGGACTAGATATTTTATGTGTGCACCAATTGAAAATGGTGTCGATAATGTTAATGAATATATATTATTATTAAATTTCAGGAAACATTTGTTGAGGGTTGAAAAATTCGACATACTGTTAGGGTTTATTTTGTTAAGTTTCTAATTGATCGTTGATGTACGTTTATAAGATATTTCATTAATTTTCTAATGAATTTTATTTTAACTTAACCTAGTTGTTTGATTAAATAGTGAATTGCACTTATTTTTAAGTTTTTAATTATGTTATTTTGCGTTTATTTTTATTGTTGATTTTTATGTTATATTTTGCCGATTGCTGTAAATATATTTTCAAGTTCAAGTTTTGAATTTCCTATGTTTCTTCACATAATGAGGTCCATTATTTTTGAAGTTGATCCAATTGTTTTTTTAAAGTTCCAAAGTGGATATTTTAACTATAATCGCACGATGATCGTTGTCATAATAAAAACTGTTCAGACAGTATATATATCTTTGGATCTCTAATGGGTAATCGGCGATACATTTGTCCAAGAAAGAATTTGCAGGTTCATAAGATGGGGACTTTTAGGCATATAGAGTAATCTGTAAACAAATTTATTTTCATTCAAAAAATCTCTAATTTTCTTATTTGATGCATTACCCCAACTTAAATGCTTACTATTTAAGTCACCTGTTATATTTTATATATGTATAGGCTGCAATTAAATATATTTATTTAAATATAAATTTATGCTTCATTGAGCATGTTTTTATACGTGACAATCGATTTTGTATTGGAAGATATTAGTGAGCCTAATTTTTTATTTTATTAAAATGGCAACGTTCCCTCCACATGACCTGCCTTCTATATCCTTTTTATATTTGTAGAAAGTCCTTTCATAACCTCTATTAGACGCTGGATATCTTTTTGCATAAAAAGATAAGTTGTTCTCTTTCAGTGGAATTTCTCTTAATGTGACGGCTTTTGCTGCGGTGCATTTGACGCATATTGGTGATTCCAATTTCCTGAGCTATGAAAAAAAAAAACAATTTTTTCCCCCGTTTTTTCTTTAGTAGCGTAATCGTTTTCCTTCTATTGTATTTCACCTGTCTTTGACAATCAATCTGATAATGCACTTTGTGAATTGGTCGCAGCTCTTGTTGAGATAGCATATTTTAAAAGCTTCCTCATCACACTGGTTAGTATCAAACACTGAGTAGTAATTATTGTGTAGTCTTAACCGTTTCAGGCGAAATCAGTTTTTTTCATTTTTTTTTAAATTCTCTGAGGTTCTGTCCATATTAATTAGAGCTTCCTCAAAAATATTATTGGAAGCACACTTGCGCGTTTATCATTACCGCAAAACAAGAGTATGAAATGGCTATTCTGTGCTACTGCTCGCTTGTGAGATCAGAGAGTATTAAATTACTAGTGGCAAAGAGTATTAAACTACTAGAGGCAAATGACAGGCAAATACCTCTTAAGTGGCTGTTAAGCGATATAGTGACTGCGGTGAATTCGAACCGTCGCTATGTGTTTGTGTGGCAGTTATTTCACCACGGTCACTATCAAATGCTTTACAGCTGTTAACAAAAAAAAAAAAAAAATCATCTCTACTTTGCACTTCTAGCTAATGACTAGAGGTGCAAAGTATATAACGTTCTCTTTCGTGAGAGGTTATTAAATGGCTGTTGTACGATTATAGTGACCACGGTAAAATGCAACTTTCCATAAGCCTTTATGTGTTTGTTGCTGTTATTTAGCTTTTATTCAGCGTTCACTTTTAAATGCTTTAAAATGCTTTACAAAAAAAAAAAAAAATCATCTATACTTTGCACCTCTAGTACTTCTATAGTCATACAGCTGTTAACAAAAATAATCCTCTCCTTTTTGCACCTCTAGTAGTTTCATACTCTTTGTTCTTTGTGGGATTAGCGACCCCAGAAGTAACTGATTTTTATTATGCTTCTTTACATTTTTCTCGTTTATTTTTTTTCTCGTTTATTTTATTCTTAAATTTAATATAATATAATATGTATATAGCTTTTTATATTTATTTTGACTCAAATTAATTGTTTTATAAAAAAAAAAACATAAACATGTTAACATTTTATAATGACACGACTTCGGTTTCGATCGAATGTTTAACTGATTATAATAAGCCGTATTGTAATACGGGTCACCGACGATTAGAATTTGCAATGTGATATCGGTATCCAGGGAACACCACGGGGTTGTGTGCGTTATATACATTTATTTTGTTTTATTATTGGTATTATTATTTATTATTAAATTTGACTGCTTTTAAATAACCTTATTACAATTTTTCCCCTAGAGCCAAATTATTGAATATGTATATATTACGCTTTGTTAGCATTAAATGTAAATATATAAAAGAATTTAAGATTCATAGTATTGTCAGAGAAAAAACGAGAATTTGTTAATTTTGAGAAATATTTTATGTTCGCAGCACATCCGCTGAATGGGTATTCGTTGTGTTTGTGTTAGGGTTTATCCTACTGCAGATACAAAATAATAAGATAATGTTTTATAACGGATAGAAATTAATATGTTATATTTTATTCAAGTACACTACACTTTCTTTTCGTTATGACGCTCGCGACTGATTGATTGAAACATGCATGAAGTAAACAGACGAATCATAAGATGAAAATAAGTACATGATTGCCAGATTGCAATTTTGCAAACAAATAAATACTTTAATGTCAACAGTTTGAACTCTGCAATAAGAAGGTTAGTTTAAGAGGCATGCATCTTGCATAAGCCATAATTGCCTTATGCATTTGCTTGCGGATCAGCTAGGATCTGCCGCCATGGCTCTGAGGACATTCACTAAGCTAGTTTCTAGCTTATATTTGTGAGGCTTGCTCGGCTGAATGGCTGCCAGGTCCTATGAGTCTGTAAAGAGAATCCAGCCATGTCTCTGTAGCCTTTTAAGACCCAAAACTACCCAAAATTAGTGAAGTGGGGAATGCTCTCTTCCTCCTCTTCATTTCGACAACTTTTGCAGTTTAATTATAAGAGTCTTGTGGCCATATTTTGTGGTTGCCACAAGCCAGTGTCCCGTGATGACATGAACTAAAGATGAACATCTTATACGATCACGTCTGAAAGGTCGTCGCCCATATCTCTGGTGATCTACAAATTCGCGTACGTTGCCATCTGAGATTCGATACTCTTCTTATAGTGAAGAATATGTTCGGTGGTTCCACATCTCGCGGGTTTGTCTATTATGTTGTTACTCCCGATATCTTGGTGACCAGGCATCCAAATCATAGCAAACCCTCCTGACTTCACATTCAGAGATGTGCGCCGATTGACAATCGATGAAGATATTAATTGAATGATGTTGATGTGAAATGGTCTTTATTTATAAATAAGCTTCTCTAATGGCTCGAATTTTTGTTTGAAAGATACTGCAGTAATCTGGCAGTCGGAGAGATATCTTGGTACCGAGTTGGCTGCTGTATACGCCTCCTTGGATATTTATCTTAGAGCAGTTTTTAGTTCCTATTTTCCTGCCTGTTTGGGAAAATGGTTAGAAAATACATTTTATGTGCTCTTAAACCATGCGAAAGCAAGCGTTAAAATATAGTAGTGATTTTTTAGTATGGGTTTCAGAACCATATATCTGCTCGCCCTCCGCAATTGACATTCACACTTTAATGCTTCTATTTCAGTTATGTACGGGAACTGAAAGACATTATCGATAGAAAAATAAACTTTACAGTTACTGCTGCTATAAAAACGTAAACTTTGGCATTGAAATTTTCTGGCAAAACCATTAATCTTCACAACATTTTTTAATGTTTAACTCCTGAAGCTTATGAGCGACTTCAATTCTCTGACTGGACGTCTGCTATGACGTCGTAAAAATAGGCATCTCTCTTAAAATGCATCTTAATAGATCTCCCTACAACCATCTATGAAGCAATATAATTAATTAATTCTTAGTTATAATAATGTTAAGTATTCGTCTATAAGTTAGTTAAAGTACCACTTTGATGTAAGTTGCTTTTTAAGTTTTAGTAGAGTCAGCAAAATCTAGACAGTACTACTTAATTTGTTTATTCGAAGAAATTCCGAAAAATTGAATCCTTAAGATACATTATAATCTTAACAAATGTGGCTTATTCTTAAAACTAGATTGCATGGAAGCAGATATGTAGCGGTGCTGTTAAATCAAGTATAGAAACGCAAAAAATGCTAAACGAATAAAAAATGCAGTCCTTCAAATAATTTCTTCTTTATGAAAAGGTTTTTATGGATCAACATTTTGTCTATAATTTGTTAATGAAACAATTTTAGAAGTTGCTGAAAAATGCATAATACCAGTCCGCGACAATAGCAGCCTTTATTATGCCCCTTATGATAAGACTACAATTTTACCACTAAGCAAACTGCGAAAAAAGTGATAATACTTTTGTGGCTGGCCGTGGAACCCCAGCGCACCCGAACAATAGCCGAACGCTTTGTGGAGCCCCAGAGAGCGTACGTTGAGAGCAGTGAGCGGGGCTTTACTATGGCAAGCTTCATTGCCTGCCTGGCATTCATAGCTGCAGGTTGTTGAACAGCAGCAAGGCGCAAAATTTCAATTTGACAATTTTTTGCTGCTGCTCGCTTGTGGGATTGTGCGACCTCAGAGCAGCTGATTTTCATTATGCTTGCTTACATTTTCATTTTTGGTTTATTTGAATTTTCTAATGCTTTCAGAATATATTTCTTTTTTTTTATTCTTAAATTCGATGTAATATAATATGTGTATATCTTTCTATATTTAGGAGTTTTCTTTCTTAACCTGGCTGAAGTTTTGTTAGTATCAATTTCAAACAATTTGACAACTACTTCTCATAAGACCACCACCAGGAGTTCCAATATCGCATCTCATCGCATTAAACTATTTCTTAGTGGTGAATTTTCCTATCATCATAACAAACATTTTGATCACATATTTTTTATTTGTGCCTTAATCGCATACCACTCTAATTTTATTTACCTTTTATATATAAGGACGATATTTAAGGGAGATTCTATTCAAAATTGAAATTATATGCTTTTAAAGAATACAAATTATCCATTTTTCGATTGCTTATTTGATTGACATATTGTATATTCTAATCCGAATCTAATTCGAGCTGCAACCCGACTTATAAAAATTAGTCAAACATTTAAGCGAAACCGAAATTGTGTCATTATATAATGTTAATAATATAATAAAACAATTAATTTGAATAAAAAATAAATAAATATATAAATATATATAAATAAATAAAGATATACACATATTATATTACATCGAATTTAAGAATAAAAAACGAGAAAAATATCCTGAAAGCATTAGAAAATTCAAATAAACCAAAAATGAAAATGTAAGCAAGCAAAATGAAAATCAGCTGCTTCTGAGGTCGCACAATCACAAGCGAGCAGCAGCAAAAAAAATTGTAATTTGTGCCTTGCTGCTGTTCAACAACCTGCAGCTATGAATGCCAGGCTTGCCATAGTAAAGCCCTTTGCTTAGACTTTGCCTGAACAAACCCTCGCTGCTCTCAACGTACGTTCGGCTATTGTTCGGGTGCGCTGGGGTTCCACGGTTAGCCACAAAAGTGTTATCACTTTTTTCGCAGTTTGAACAACACTCTATGTATTGTATGCTTAGTGATTTTACTTTGTCACTTTTTACACTTTACACATATCACCATGAGTCCTTTTCCCAAGAGTAAAATTCTTGTTGGTATATATATCAATTTTTCATTAACTGAAAATGTGTCGAATTCTACATTTTTGTTTTGTGAACGTAGATGCAGAGTATGAAATGAATAGAGGTGCAAAAAAGTGAAAATTCGGTAAGATGCGAACCTCTGTAAACCGGTTATTGTATGATTATACTGCGCATTTTAAATTGCGAACTTCTTTAGAGTTTTTGATTTTTTTACGATGCTCTTCATTAACAAATGTTAAAAAAACCTCTTCCTTTTTTGCACCTTTATTCAATTCATAATATTTGTCGGATTTGAATGAATTTTTTTTTCCAAAAAGACTTCAGCAACATGCAAAATACACGTAGCTTAGGATTCTATTTAGAATGGTCAATGGTCGCGCTCACTAGGTTATCATGCTCATTTCATGGTTAACGCGAATGTTCATTTATCATAATACCAAATTTTAGTAAACATGTATCACAAAAAGGTATAGGGCTTTTTCAACGCTATTTTTGTTGTGATTTGCGGTACCCAACTGTTTTGCCTATCGACAGAGTTGTTCGAATACACAATCGGCAAAACAATTAAACAGACAAGCAAGTTTCCAACTAAGATAAGTAAAAATCAAAATGAATGCATAATAGGGAGGAAATTTTGACTATAGCCAATAATTTTTTTGATAGAATTAAGCGGGCCATGGATTCTCAAAGTAAGAAGATGAGCACCGCTTCCTCGAAAATTTTCGTTACATTTTTGATAGCATGATCACCTGGTAAACATGACCATACTCACATCACAATTGATTTCCAGTTAAAAAACGATTCGAATGGAAATGTGAATGATGCCATTTGAATGTTAGCATTGAAATTATTGCTTGTGATCAAAACAGGTTCTAGTAGCGAGAACACCGATCTGTAAAATTAGTTCACAAAAAGTTTAAAAAGTTAACCGACAAAGCCTGCTAAAGAGCAAAAAAAATGTAACTTTAAATACAAATTCTACAGAGATTTCGCTCCTCTAAAAAGCAAGTACTCGCTGGCTCTAGCTTTGTATCAAACTGAAGTCAGATTGATTTTCGGCGTTATTTGCACCGATCTGTAAAATTAGTTCACAAAAAGTTTAAAAAGTTAACCGACAAAGCCTGCTAAAGAGCAAAAAAAATGTAACTTTAAATACAAATTCTACAGAGATTTCGCTCCTCTAAAAAGCAAGTACTCGCTGGCTCTAGCTTTGTATCAAACTGAAGTCAGATTGATTTTCGGCGTTATTTGCTTTCTTATAAAAATTGTATTTTTGCACTGTACAGTTTTTTTCGTGTTCCGCGTTTTTGTGATTCTTAACACCCGGTGCATCTCTCGCTTTACCCTAGAGCTGTTGCTGCTTATATAAACGAGTATATAAATAGATGGTGTCATATTTTGACGTCGAGCTAGTCTTGCGAATACTAACACATAGGTGGATATTAAAACATTCATCAGCAACTCAGCTTTGCATATAAATTAAGGCAATTAATCCTGACTACGTTTTCCACTTAATGTGCCCTCAATGCGAGAGCAGTCTATGTTAGGAATGCTAATAGCGCAATTACATTCCCTGGTTGTCTGAACAATACTAAAATCATCTTGATTGTGAATAACAGCTGATTGGCTTTGCGCCAGTACGGCAGTTGGGCTGGCATCTTGGGAGTTGCCTCGATCGGTAGACGTGGCAGTTGTTGCACCTAAAGCTGTACCCGCAACAGGTGCTCGACTATATCCGGAACCGGTTGGTACTCCTCCCTGCGCTCCAGCAATTGCAGCCGAACGTCTGTATACTGTACTGTTCATCGTTAATTTGCGAATATTTTTATCGGGATGGAATACAAGGATGTATACCTTCGGCGAGTATAGGCAAACTAGAGCCACTGAAGCACTTAAACTAATTGAGATGCATAATGTAGTAATTTGAATCTGCAAATAAGAATACAAGATATGTTAGTTAGTTCGTTTCTCATTTGCTCTCTTATAGCTACCACATAATTTCAAAAGTGTATTTATGCGAATCAAAACTTTACTATTACTATTCTACGTTGACCTATCTTCGAATAACAAAGATGATATGAAAATTAAACACATGGGACGACAACATGTCCTAGTTAAGATTCCAAAGAAGACAATGTACAGCTCCAAAGTATGTGAAGCCTTTACACGAAGTGATCTCTCCTTTGAAGATTCTCTGCCACCAAATAACCAAAAACAAATAACCTTCAAATACCAAAGTATAGTCAATAGAAAATTGCAATTAAATAACCATACTACTGTCTTCCTGCTTTCCAACCTTCAGGAAACACTCAGTATCGCTCGTGACGGGTGTCTGTCACCAATGCAGTACAACTATACTTGCTCGAATTTGGTGAAAGGGCAAGTGCCAAAATTCGCGTGTCAATTTTTTTAATATGTTTTAATTTCCGTTAAAAAGTGCATTTAAAAAAAAGGGGCGGTATAAATTCGATGAAAGAAAGTGGCCGTGACATTTTTAATGAGTATATCTCAAGCATTGCTAAAGGAATCTATGAATCGAATTTAGTGACTCTTAAATAAGAATTAAAATCAAAAGTTATGAATTTTGGGAACAGTGAGTTGCGAGAGTGGCAATTTTGAATAAACGATTTTCGGAAATTACTCGTTGCATTCAATTCATTATATTTACATCATAACTTAACTAGCTTTTGAATCACAAGCAACATGACCGACGGATGTGATCAAAATACTGATGTTGATCAAGAATATATATGGTTTATCGGGTCTGCCACGCTTCCTGTTGCCTGTTACATACACTTCCATAAAACCAATAGAACTTGAACCCGTAGGTGTAGAGTCTGATTATTGAAAAAACGAAAATTGCGGAAATGTGAGATCAGATATCCAAAATCTAAAATTTGTGGGGGCGTTGGAAATTTTTGAGTTATATAAGCTTAATGAGTTTCATAGTTCTACCTATGATAGCATCGGCATGCGAATAAAAAAAATGTAATTTTCGAAAGTGGGTGGGAGACAGACATAGCTCTATCTACTCGCCTATGCTGATCTAAACGGTATACATTTTGTATAGTCTGCAACAACTCTTCTATGTTACATACTTTATCATAATAATATAATACTCTTGCCTACGATGTAGAGGGTATGAACAGTAAAACATATTAACAGGATACTCGCTACATAATCGCAATTGGGATCAATAACAGAACCCACATATAAACTTAGACTATCATGTGTATATTATATATGTACCTCATAAGAGTTTCCAGTTCCAAAATAAATGGGTACAAACGCTAGCCAGATAATGCAAGTTGTGTACATGGTAAATCCAATGAATTTTGATTCATTAAAATTTTCTGGAATCTTTCTTGTTTTGATGGCATAAACAGTACAAATCGTGATGAGAAGCATATTGTATAGTTGTGAGAAGAGAAAAGACATGTCTTGTATATTACATTTGAGTATAACCTCTGCACGATCTGGGTAATAAAATCGAGTTCCTGGTGGCTCCACAATCATCCAAATCATTGTTATTAAAACTTGTATTGCTGTTTATATGAAATTGATTTAATTAATTTTTACTAATTGTACTTGTTTATTAATACATACCGATCAAAGAACTAGTGATAACCACTTGAGATTGTGGGCTGATATATTTCAGACGTTGTGCTGATTTCGATGCCGAATGGAAGATTCTTGATATTCGATTAGTTTTTGTGAGTAGTGCACTATAAATGATTGAAAAGCCGACACCGATGCCAAATCTTTGCAGTACACACGAACTTATCGTTGGCTTGGCAATTAAGGCAAATGTATTACAGTAACAAACAAGAATGCCAAAAAGCAATGTATAACTTAGTTCACGACCTGAAGCCCGCACTAATGGAGTATCATGGTTTTTGGCAAAAAGCGCGATAACGATTACGGTCATTGTGATTCCAAATATAGCGATAGCCATAGGTACAATGGCAAAGAGAGAGTTCCAACGCATGTACTGGATGTCGAGTGCAAAGCAAGAAAGTTTATCGGGGTATGGCCAAAAGCCCGGACCACAGTCCTTGCATGTTAATTCATCATAGACAAATTCGTATGGCTCACAATTATCACAGATCCAACAGCAAGTATCTCCCTGTGGCGTAGAATACAATTATTTGTACATGTATATTATTCTTATAATATGCAATATTGTACTTGTATGTACTATATACGAGTATGTGTATGTCTACCTGTTGTTTTTTAATCATGCCAGCCTCACATGGAAGTGAACATGCTGAAGTGGGCATATCAACTTCCTTATTCCAGATGACGGTTGCCAGATTTAGCTCAAGGATATTAAACCACTTTCCAACAACCTAAATTAATTACATCCACAATTAATTAAGCAATAATCATGTCCGTATTATACCTTCATACCTTATATTGATATCCTGAAGAATTCTCAAGACGTTGATAATTTAAAATATCATATCTTGCCAATCCATCGCCTTGACGGTCAAACTTAACCTCACTGCCAGCCAAATCTGTAAAGACACAAAATTAAAAAAAAAAAAAAAAACTTGACTTTTATACTGATATACTGTACCTACAAAAGACACGTTCAGAAGATAATTATTGTAAAAATCCTTGCCATCGTAACTTGCCATATCGGAGCATGCTTGTGATTGGCTATCTAGTGGCTTACGATACCACATAGACTCACTATGATGGTGCTTGTAACCATTCATCATTTGGTCGTTTTGATCGCCGGCATTACGTAGACAAAGGTCGTTGTGTAAATTATGTAGCGCATGTGCAAATGCATATACCGCATCAACAACAAACTGAGTTTTGGACTCTTGCTCGTAGCTGAAACAAATTTTGTTAGTCACGGTAAACTTAAAACAATAATAATGTTGTGTTCTTCTGAAAACCTTACCCCACTTTTTCAGATAGCCTAAAGTTCGCATCACAAGCTTTAATTGCATTACTTTTGTTAATAGAATCTTTCGAGCCATTATGCGGCCGTAATACGCAATTGAAGGTATCTTCCCAAAATTCAGCAAACCAAGGATTTCTTAAATTTGATTCAGGCGTCAACCGCATCATGTAGCGGTCAAAGTCTTCAATTATTTCAGACTGCAGCTCAACTGTTATTGCACCTTCAGCAATATCTTCTAAGCCCTCAAGTAATTTCTGCTGCTTTCCCCAGCCATCGCTAGCAATCCAGTGAAAGGGATGAGATAAATTTGCTCTCTTTGCCGCCAGCAATATTCTGCGGGCATCTTCAGCTCGAGTAAAAAGAACGACTCCACGTGCATTCGGTTTCTTTTGTAATTTGCTTATTATGCTATCAAAAACTTTATCATCTGCTGCGCTTGGAACTTTCTCAGCAGCAGCAATGCATACAAACCGCTCTGTAGCTTCTTTATGGAACGCTTCAATACCATATTCCCCGTAACTTCCCTCAGAATGAATGGTGGATACATAAGACCAGTTAAAGTTCTTAATTATGTCGACTAGTGCCACCGACTGAAATGTGTCCGGCGGTACCGTCCGTGCGAAGAGGTCAAACCGTGATTTGTCTGAAAGCGTCTTTGCAGTTGATGCAGGGGATATTTGTGGTATATGAAAGAGACGAAGTAAATTTGCAACTTGAAGGGACACAGAGCTGTATGATCCACCGATAACGCCAAAAACGGGGCCTGATGATGCATTCTTTCTCATCTGTGGTATAGATTCATCAGCGCACTCAAATGCTGTTGCATCTAAATTATTTAAAGAAGCACGAACAAACTGTAGGGATTGATTAAGCGCATATGTGTCGCGAGAGCATGTGTCGAGTATATGAACTCCTATCGTTATTCCTGGCAGAAGGTTGCTATCATTGTTGACGCGGTCGATCGCATACAGCATCGCCTCTAATCGCTGAACTCCTCGATTGTATACTTTGGGTCCACATGGAGTGCTCTCACCTTTCTCGTGCACTGGAAAAAGCCCTCCTAATATTATATCTCCAGGTAAGCTTACTGAAACTGTCTCCTGAGCCTGCGACATGGTTGTTCCTTCAAGTAATGGTAGTAAGCTGCACCACAATGCCACGATGATAATGACTTCAAGTCGAAAATTACTTGAGTACCTCCACGAATCTTTCGACAAATTTCGAATCATTTTTAATGCTTATATTTGTTTTATATTTGTTTTATATGAAGCTTAAGTGATTTTCTCATTTTCTGTTATACACGTATATGCAATCATCAACCATTTTGCCTAAATCGTGCATCTGTAAAGATCAAGCACTGAAATATGTAATTTAATCCAACTAGATGTATGCAATAACTATTCAAAGCCAATTAATTTTATGAGTAAAAAAAAACGGTTTCTTATTCCATATATTCGAGTATTATTTGTTTACAGAGCAATTTTCCAATATTAAGAGGGAGACGATTGGAGAAGCACCAAAATTAGGATGAAATTGAAGAAAAGAACCGTTGGGATCATGAAAAGCACTTGAGTTGAGAGAGAAGTGGATTAAAGTGCACTAAAATAGTTCGATCAATGATGAAAAGTCAAATAAAGAGGAGCAAGATGACGCAAGAGGAGAAAGATGATGGTGGACTCCAGAAGACACAAATTTATGTTAAGAGAGAATGGATAAGACCCGAGAATGGATAAGACCCGAAGGAAACCATAGTTGTTTAAATTTAAATGAATGAGTCAAAAGCTTTCTAAAGTCAGTAAAAATGACATAAGTTTGTCATTTATTTCGAAAACTATAAGAAAAGAAAGATGAGAACTAGTCTAGTATGTTTAACAAAAACATATTAGAAAGATGATATGAAAGCGAGACAATATCGTTAAATTTGATTCATTATAATTTTAACTAAAAAGTTAGGAATAACAGAAATAATGCGGTAGTATAGGTTTAGAGTAATGAGATTTAATAGTTAAGGAGTTAGAATTGTGTAACTTCTGGCGTACCTATTTTTCTCTAGCACGCCCCCAATCACCAAAACACATTTTCATTAATACCTTTTATTTTCATTAATCAAACAGATTTGACTACGTGTTTAATTATACAATGGATAATTAGACCCCCCAACAACCCCGCAATTAAAGTTAGCACTTAAATCTTGTAATTTTGATCACATCATCATCTCAGCAAGTAGATTTTCCATACTGAACTCTACATATTCTTTAAATTTCAGATTAATCGGAGCTTTTAAACACGAGTTACATCGCTTTCAATATACCACAATAGAAGCGCCTTTGCACGAGCCAGCCACATGGCATACATAAATGTCTTCTAGGAATTGAAATGCAATACATAAAAATGTGTAGCATATTTTTAGGCTATGCTAAATATTGTGCAGAAGTTTATGTAGTCGAGCTTCTTGTCACTAGTATAACGATATACTTAGTCTAAATACCAAAGTTTAATATACCGTGAGAAGGTGATACAGTTCGTTTGAGTTTCTGCAACTAATATTTTATGAAATTGTACATAAGGGCTTACCTTACAAATTTTATTCTGGAATCACCAAATTCAATACAAAAACTCAAATTATTATAAATGTTTAACGCGCCTACCTACTTGTAGTATCTCTTAATATGTTTTCAAAAAACTGAAATATATATCATTTGAAGCAAACGTATATAGATCTGTATTTCGGCTATAACACTCTTACTAGCTTAAAATAAGGTCTTTTGCGGTATTGTTAATAAAGGAACGAGCCTCAAAAGTTAAACTTTCTGCTCATTAGATGTGTTAATTGACTCCAGTGCGTATTCGTGATATTGCATGGCAATGTGTTGGTCCAAATTACGAATTGGCAACTTGTTCAAAAGTATTTCCATGAATCTGTACATACGTGTACATAATATGACTATTCATATTTAAGTGTATTAACTACTCAAAATGTATTTATAGGTAGCATTGAGTTTCAATAGCATGGATGCAATGCAGTTCTCTTTTGTCAGCGTTTTAATGAAAGAGAAACAAGAATTTTATATTACGTATTCGAGGTACGAGGCATGAGGCACGAGGAACCCGTGTGTGTGTATGTGTGCGTGCTTCGACCCAGAAAAAGCTTTCCTGCAAGAATTTTAACAAGAAGTACCAATAGGAACAAGAATGGTATTGATGATGGTGATGCTGCAAAACAATGGCCGTATCAATGGTACCGCCAGCAAGGATTTTTCCAAAATGAGTTTCGTATATGTTTAATGTGAAGTAAAATACATATTTATATGCATTTACCCGTATGTAGGTATACTAGGTGGTACTTATCTAGTTACAAAAAATATGATACAAGTATATATATAATGTATACTGTTATATATAACAGATGCACATACAAATTATATACATAATATATATGTATGTATATACTATCAGATGAATGATAATTGCGATATATTCGAACTTATGTACGACGAAAGACTAACTAATCTAACTAACTAACTAATCAAAACTAAATATCCTATTGTTTTGCGTTTTTACATGCAAATTATTTCATGGCCGTATTTCAGTTGGCCGCCAATAAAATAGATATTTGAACATACACATTTATACAAATGGTGTAACGCACTTTTATACTTACATCGAAAAATAATAACACTTGGTACAACTAACGCACTGTCTTGTACTATTTAGGCATTTTTGCAAGTGGAATTTTATTTTTATTTTTTAAAAATATCGTATTTTAAAACTCGTCTTGGTTTCCTTTTGCCTTGATTACACTTCCTGGTTTCTTTGCTTAATTTGATATCAGTTGGATTTCAGTTCTTAATTTTATTTTTTTCGGTATTGTATAGATATGCAACAATGTGTACATTTTTTGTTACATTTATCATCGTTTGTAATAATATTATACAAGTAACTAGTCCTTTATTAAAGTTTTGAATAGACTATTACCACAGCATTAGTAGGGAACACATCTGTTCTTGGTATTACCAGAAGATAAACTGATTTTCAGTTGATAAGCCCAAGCAGTTCTTGTATCAGCAGCAGCAACACAACAACAACAAGAAAAAAATGTAGACCAGCAGCATCATTGTCATCAGTAAAAGAACAACAGTAACATGAATACAAACAACAAAAATAAAATGGCATGACAGCCATCTAACTGTCCATCTCTCCTTAAGCTTGGTCGGGTATGTAAGCACAACAGTAGAGAGCAAGGATAAGAGCACTACATAAATGTAACTGAATAACGTTGAAGAGGATGCTACTCGCATCAAATAATATTTGCCAGAACATTAACAGTAGGTTCTTTGCGTAAAGCTATGAGAGCTTTAAAGCGCTGCCCATACATTCAAAGCTTTTATGCAAGCTTTGCACTTTAATTATATTCTTTTACAATAATATCTCTTTATTCAACTTGCACATGAGAGAGAATTCCCATAACATGGCATCACACTACAGTGTGCACTATCAGAAACGGATTCAAATAAATTTATAAAGTTGGACTAAATATTAAATCTCAAGTGCTTAGAGTGCTTGTTACCAGACCTTCGACTCTATGATATATTTATGTGTATGTGCAACTATGTGTCTGGCTATATATTATTGAGTAAGTTGCATTTATGTAGGAAGAGGGGAATTGTATTTATATTATTTACTGTTCGTAGGGATATGATATCTATGGGTGGAGAAGACTCTGGCTCTGATGTTTTCGTAGTGTGGTATTTCGATCATGATGTGTCGAGGTGTGAGGGAGATACCTTAGTGGAAAGTTGGTGGATAATTTCCTATTAGGAGGATGCATATTCTAGTCCAGTTTATATAAAAGTTGCTTTGTTAGTGTATGAAGCTGTACCAGTCGAGGGTCTACTTTGTTGTATGTGTGCAATAATCAACCCTTTGGAGGTGGCGTCGTCTAGGGAGGTGGCCCTTAATATTGGGGCACGTATAGCGATGTAGCATATTATCAGATAAGTAAAGGAATCCCAAACAGAGACCACTCTTTCTGAAACAAAAGTAAGAGGTTATTCATAAAAATGTGTTTTGAGGCTTGTGACGTGGTGGAAAAAAATGCTGAACGCCAAAATTTGCGTGTTCATTCAAGCACCTTAACTATTAGGTCGCTTCACTCTACATTTAATACAGTTTAATACCGTTAAAAAATGTGAATATTAAAAAAGTGGGTGGTACCAATTCTTTGAAAGTGAGCGTGACCAAAAACTTTAATGAGGATATTTTGGCCGAAACTTAAAGAGTCTCTCTATTGAATTTGGTAACTCTAAAATAGAAATAGTGGCTGAAATTCAAAATTATTGAACTCTGTGGAAGGTGGCTTGTGGGCGTGGCAATTTTGGATGCACGATTTTCGGAGGTTACAATATGCATATACATTATAAGTTTGGTTACAGTAACTCTTTGAATTATGAGCGTTTGAAAAAATAGGCGTGTCAAATGCTGAGGTGTACATAACCAAGGTATTAAATAAATATGTATTGTCCTGGAATTAGTATAGGCTACTACCATACTACAGGCTTTTATAGTTTCGGCGCGTTCATATGACGAACATAGCTAAATCTACTCGGCTATTCATGCTGATCAAGAATATACATATATTTTGTGGGGTCTGCCGCCTACATTCGGAGTCTGAATGTTGTGGGTGGCATGTTGTAGGCGTGGAAATTTTGGAACGAGTTTTGGAAATCCCTATATGCATATACATTTTAAATTTGGTTACTGTAACAGTACATAGTTTCGTTAAGCAATGTTTACGCTACCATTAAAATTTTTTTAGTACGCCTACTAATTTTAACAAAATTCACTTTGTTTTAATATTAAATGAACAATTCGAGTTAGATTGATGAAACCTAATAGGTAAAGTACGAGAACTGACCACAAGGCCTAACACACGTTTGCTCGAAAAACTCTTACAACTTTAACTGCAGAAACACGAACATTTTTAATGGCCATCCCCAAACCCCCGTAATTAAATTAATCGTATAACACAACTACTTTTACTACATCATAAAATAGTTTAAAGAAGTAAATTTTTTTAAATTTCTACATATTCCGAGAATCTCAGCCCAATTCGAGTTTTTACCTATACAGTTGCAACACACGTTGATAACATGGCCATTTTTTTTAGTATACTAGAGAGGAATCTTCTCAACTTTTACAAGCCGAGCTCAGGCTTATTGAACCCTCGAAAATAAGTCAATGAAATCTGTTCAAATAACTTTCACACATCACACAAAAATCACATTCAAGCAGAACATCAGCAGCTCAGATTAAGACCTGATAAAATTTCATGATTGCTAGACCGAAAATCTGCAACTAGTCTTTTTCTAAAACCTGAATGGACCTTTAGAATTCAGCTTTAGGGAACTGCAAGCATCTCAATTATTGAGATATTTAGCGCATCCTTACGCATCTTATCCAAATATACATGAAGATCTAAATCGATAGTCGGAAAAAACAAACATTTTTGGTGCTTCATTCTCGCTTTTTGTGACCCTTTAATCAAAAGAAGAATGCCTTCGGGACTATAAATATATACATTTTGTTTTGCGACTTTAATAATTTTATCTTTAAATATATACATTGTGGCTCAAAGAGTGGGTTTTTGCAAATAAATTAATACAATTCTTGAATTATTACAATATAGTTTTTAATTATTATGTTGTAACATCGATATATCACAGACACATCGATTGTGTTTTAACATCCTTAACTCTGACAAAATCATATCGGGAATTACTCATCGCCAGAACACATTGCATGTGGAACGGAAAAATAGAATTTGTTATTGGAATTGACTCAAACTACACATAATTTATTTATAATTACGGCTATACGCTTAAAGTTTTAACATTATTTCGATTGAATATTAATGCATATAGACCTTACTGGCAAAAAGAATTGAGTGGAGTATTTCAGGTGAGCTCCAGAGTGAACGAAGAAATTAGATGACTGGTATCTGCATGCATATATATATATATATATATATATGTATGTATATATTAATATAATATATATAAATATATTAATATATTTTAAACATATTGGTGTGTCCTAGCCCTTAATCAATGTACGAGTACAAATAGTAATATTATAATTATAAGTTTTCAATATTCGTGATTTTAAAAATATGTTTTCTGTGTGCCGCTTATAATGACAAACTTATCTGGCTCCGGTTCTCTCTTTCACTCTAGTGGGGTTGAACGATCATCGTGAAGGGTAATAGCGTGAAAAGCAACGTCGGCAAATAGTAAAAGAAAGCATGTAGACATTTATATACCAATTCTTACGTGTGTATGGATATGTTCATATGATGAAAATATAACTTAAATACTAAAGCGTAAATTAAAGATTTGATATATTAACCATGTTTTTTTTTTTAAGATAAATGCACATGCATTTATCTTTATATATTTATCCACAACTAACTGCAAACGTACATTTATGACCACATATGGTTTCTATCAATTTACATATGTTGTATGTCTATAGTCGTATAATTATAATCATCTTACGGTTTTATAATAGGTCTGAGCCTATAGTTCGGATTGAAATTTGTATTAGAAACCTCGCATAGCGTATACAAAATGTACAGAGGTGCAACTTGGGGAGGACTCCCTTTTTCTCTAACAAATTGTTTTTGCTTTGCGGGCAGTGCCAGTTACATATGTTAAGCTTTGTCAATCAACTTTTGCTCCTCTTTGCAATTGCCGCGAATGGATAAAGTTAATAACATAGATGTAAGTTCTTATAAAACTAATTCTTTTTAAATATTTCAAAATAATAGACCAATAGACTATTTCTTACAATTTATGTTTTGAAACTACTATGCATTGTATGAATAGCTAATTCGATTTATCATTTCCAGATACGGATCTTATTTTGTTTGAAACGAAAAGTTCATCTAAAGACGGTTCTGCATCTTCTCTCTCAGGTTCAAATGGTCGTGTGACGAGTTGCATTGGTGGGTCTACAACTGCCCCGAAGATTGTCAACAAATCGGTCACACGTTTGACGACTTCTCATATACAACAACCACTTGAATTATTCGTAATGCAACAAGGTGTTCCAAATATATTAACACAAGCCGAAATTACTAAAACAATGCAGCCCCATTCAGCACAAAATATGGTAAGTGTAACATTAGAAATAATTTGAATACCTATGAAAACACTTATCACAGTTGCTATCGCCAGTGCTTGATATGCTAGTTTTACGTTCGGTTTACTACTCTTCGAATACTATTAAAAATAAATTACAACAATAATGATCATACGTATATCTAAGTTTAAAATTTAATGTTCCATGAAAAGTGTAAAGAGAAAATAATGAAGAGCGTCCAAAGTAACAAAAGTGCAGGCCTTAGTGTGCATGGTGAATTTTATCTCGCCGTTGACATGTAGAGAAAATTCTACGTAAAATGTAATGCAAGCATTGCTGATATTAATGAAAAAAATTAAACACCTACGTTTACTATGTACAAATTTATAAGGACTTAAAATAGAATCTCACATGGCAACTATTGTGCGGTGAAGAGAACGAGAGAGGGATATTATTACCATACTACATTTATCGACTTATGTATTTTTGTAAGACTACTCTGAAAAAGATCATGTCTATAGGGTTCTGACTTTAAGTACAAAGCAAAGAGTAAAAATAATGCGCCAAAATATTGTCTAAATTTTCAAAAAGTTCAACCGACTGTAGAATTTTATAAAATCCTGGGCAATATCGGAAAATACGATGAGAGACAAAACCAAATTATCACATCTTCCATAACAAAAGTATGGAAGCATTAATTACGACGTTGAGTTTTCTGAGCAATAACTACGAAAGGTAAAGTGGGCAATCACGATTGGAATATACCTTGAATAAAAGTCGATAAAACCATACTGAATCAACAAATTTTAAATCGGTTTCACTTTGGCATCACAGCAGAAGTTTACGTGCTAAGTTTTTTCACTTACAAAAAAATTGACTTGCTTGGACGGGAAAAAGTAGGCGTGGCAATTTTTTATGGGAAGATTTCCGGAATCAGCATATACAGTACATAATACTCACACTCTGCATCACTACTATATTTCTTGACTCTCTTTGAATTATAAGCTTTTGGGCAAATGGGCGTGGCAACTGTGAACTGAAAAATTTGAAATAAACGTGACCTTCCGATTGATAAGTCAACTAAGTGTACCATGTTTAGTGTCTCTAGCTTGTATGGTCTTTGAATCGACTCATTTATACAGACGAACGAAAACACAGACCCCTTCTGGTCGGCTTCGCTATTGATGCTGATCAAGAATACACCTTATGGATTCTACCACGCCCCTCTGCCTTTTAAACCCTGATTTCGCCCTTCGGTTAAATTAATATATTGATTATCGGGAGGACAATCGAGTGCATGACCGGATGAATAATGAAAAACTTTTATGCTGTTGGGTGTTGGGAAGTGCCCTGTTGTCTTTTTTTTACCAAATTAAAAAAGGCCGTTAGCCTTTCATCAATTCATATCATCGAACACTTTAAACATAACTGGGAAGCAAGGTGAGTGCATGCTTTTTTTTTTTTTTAGTGGCCCGCTTGTTCCATGGAACTGAATCTCCTTGTGAATCTTTGTACAATGATGTTAATCATGAAAATATGTGTATGTATTCGGTCTACCACGCCATACATTCGCACAAAACCAATTGACCCCGGAGGTACGGAGACAGAATTGTGTATTTTCAAAAAATGGGTGGCCGTAATACAACATATTTGAAGACATCTTGAGTATCACTAATGGAGCAAATATTTTGAAACTAGTAACTCAAATTTAAAAATTGTGTTTAAAAACTAACTGTGTGTTATATTCTGACTATATAAAACCTTGCACAATGTAAGTTTGGTTGAAATGGGATATCGCGGAATCTGCCGAATCCGGTGAGGTGTTTTGTGCTACTTTTTTATTATCCCGGTCCTTCCAGCAAATGCCAGCAGCGGGTGTTTTTGCTGTGCGACTACTGCAGTGGGGGCTTTGCTGACATTTTGAAATCGCTGTAACTCGTGTTTAAAAACTCCGATCGAGCTGTAATTCTCGAAATTGGTAGAAAATACTGTGAGCATAATGTGATAACAACGAGTGTATGCCAAATTTAATAGCGGGGTTGTGGGGCGACTATTGAAATTGGTTTTTACATCGTCAAATCGTCAATTGCATTACGTTATATAAACTAAATATCATGCTCAAATAGTTGCTGAAATATGAACGGTTAAATAAGTGGCGCTTAAATTGTTCTATCCTAAACAGTTCATTTTAGAAATTATGGTGTATGACAAAAAAAAAAAAAAATTCATAAATACATGCACTTTTTATGCACAAAAAATTAATATTTGCGAAATAGCGAAATTAAAGAATGTGGAAAAT
Organism: Colocasiomyia kotana; assembly: GCA_037040085.1. NCBI lineage: Eukaryota > Metazoa > Arthropoda > Insecta > Diptera > Drosophilidae > Colocasiomyia > Colocasiomyia kotana. The sequence continues at coordinate 11,878 of JBANCW010000016.1, read as the reverse complement.
TTTCGGTCAATTAAAACTATGAAATCCATATGATTATTATTGTTGTGAAGCAAAACTATAATTTTTAGTCGAAGCGATGGAAATGCCGTAATGGGCAACAGTAGTTGCCCATTAATAACTGTTATAACAGAAAGCCAAACTAGTGGAAGAAGCAAAAAGAAACTGCACTCAATATAAGATAGAATTTTAAATAATGATTTCTCATGCATTTTTATTTAGACCTGACATACATACCTCGTTTGTGATATATCAGGAAACGGGCTGGCACTGTGAAAATGTTTTGATTACAATAATTCGGATTGTTCGAATTACATAACAACACATAATTTATAATTTTTATGATTACTTTGTGTTTTGTTCTTATTTAACATTTCTTATACCATATGGAAGCAAAAATAATGTACCATATAAAAAAGGCCAAGAATCATGCAATTAAATAAAATAGAATCACTGGGCTTATGTTCAACGGCACATGTTACTTCATGCATGCATATACAATATTTACATAAATAATTATGTACGTATTTGGGTTGGGATCTTTGAATCCACATGTCTATGTATAAACAAATACCCAAAAGAAAGTCTATTTCTAAAAACAAATAATTTAAAATATAAGCACGAGGATTATCCGCATCCTCGTATCTGCATCTAACTGAGAGATCGCATCATCGTAGATTGAAAATATCCACGCCGTTATTTGCATCCGCCTCCACATATTGACAACTGTCCAAATCCTATCATAAACCGATTCTATAGAATAATGAATTTTGCACCTAAAGACTGTAATATACCTTGAATACAATCCAATATACATACTTACAAAATTTTCATATGCAAATTTTTCACCTGTTATTATATTAATAATTATATAATTAATATTATATGTGTATCATATATGTATTATGTATAAAGTTTAAATGCCTGCATCTCGCATTCTATTAATCAAATTTGCAAGAGACATAGAATTTTACAATAAACTAATATGCTATGTGCCATATAAGATGGATGTAAACGGTGTGTTTTATAATCATTAGTTACATTACCTCATACCTCTGGGTTGAAAGTTGTGGGTGGTATTAAGCAAAACATATTATGGATGTGGTCATGTGAAGGTCAAATTTTTAAATGTCAAAATATGCAAAGTCATATTTAAGGCTTAAGGTCTTGGTCATACTGGTGATTGTCTTCATCCGATGCAAAAACAAGTAAACTCTTACATCGATTTTATGCGGGCGAAGGTTGGCATAGTAATTTCAAATACGGAGATTTTTTGTATATACACCTGCACTCTGAATTGCATTGCTATATCTTTCAGTCTTTAAAAATATGAGCGTGGCAACTGTGAAGGCGTAGAAGAAAATACCAAACGTTCTAAATAAACTCGTGGTGGCTATTATTAAAACAATTATAGTCTCTTAGATGGTTGGACAGTCGGATATGGCTAGGTCGTCTCCGCTATTGATGCTGGTCGAAAATATATATACTTTAAGAAGTCTGCCACGCCTCCTTTTACACAAACTTGGAGTACAGGGTATAAAATGTTTAGTTAAGCACCTCAATAATGTGCCTTTTTTAATATGGAAATCACTACTTTTTGGAATATGTATTCTAATATAGTGTGGTTGTAAATAAATTCATTGATCTGGAGCAACGTGTACAAAAACGATAGAGATGCAAAGTAGAAAGAATTCTCCTTTCTCGTAATTTCGTCTGAAATTATTATATTTTACGGGATGTTTTTAGGCATCGTATAGGAACACTCAATATTTTATTTCTAATTGGTTAATCTTATTTATATTTTCAAAATAGTTAAATATTGTTTTCAGATATATAATTACAGGAAATGAAAAACCGTTATAGTTGTGGAGCGAGCTGTAAAGTTTGCGGGGTGTAAAGGTAAAATATTATGTTTAATTACGTACCCAGCTTAGTAATTCTAAGGTTAAAATTTTGACTGTTATTCATATAAATTCAATTTTGAAAGAATTGTTTGTTTATTTTTGACAAAAATAATTATTTGTTTTTAATGAATCAGGTTTGAAGAACTATAATGTAAAATATAGCCATTGAAAATTCGCATACTATTCCCCTACCACACAAAAGCAACGAACTAGCTTCGACTTCCATTAATACGCTTATTAATGTATAGGCTATTTTATAGATGCCTCAGATGATCCGCCTTTGTTTCTGTAATAGGAACATACAATATTATTGGCAAAAAAAAAAAATCTATCCATAAAACAGAAGTTAAGAGTGAGTTTTATTTTTGCGAAAAATAAAATTCAATAAACGGTTACTGAGGGCTCTTGTTTTTTCACAAAATTATTATTAAATTATTATCATTGAACAAAACTTTAAAAATCATTATAAATCTGACTTAAATAAAAAAAAAAATTTCTTTTACGTGTATTCAAGTCATTAATTTTTAAAACTTATTTTATATGTATCCCCTTCCCTTTTATTATGTTCCCTCCCCATCAAGTAGAGAAAAACAGTGTTTTCTTTTTTGTATGAGATGCGCTATTTATGTATTGTGTTTGGTATATAAAAAATTTCGTTTGACTTGACGTTTCTTATAGAAATTATAACTTGTTTTCCCATTCAATTTTTTTTCTAATATTTGAATGATTTCTTATCACAAAACTTGCAGACGCTTTTTTTCATTCGCCGCTTATATGGGCAAATCAGTTTTTTTTTTCTTGACTTTCATTGTGGTGTGATTTCAATATTGACGAAGACTTAAAACATAAAATATTTTTAGTGCAAATGAGCACTAAATTAATATAAACTCTCTAATTTTCTCTCAGCTCAATATAAATTGTGTTCGTCGATTCGACCAATGTTTACCCTTCTGGGGTTAAATGTCTATAAATCAGGGATTGTCAAGGATAAAGCAAAATTATTCAGATTGTATGTGTATATACTAATTTAGGATATTTTTAATTCATAATTGTCACGCTCATTTTCCCTTGCCTACGCAACTCCAGAATTGATACCACTTTATAAAATTTAATTTGTTTATCGGTAGTATAATCACAAAACCTTTATGGACTTGCATATTTTGACACTTAAGATTTTTAGCTCCAACATCCCACACCTACGCAATACGATTTCCTGAATCCCACCCACAGCTTTCAGAAGTTAGAATTTCCAAATTTAGAGTAATTTAATGCTCATCCATAACCATGGAATATACTACGCCTATTTACACCCACGCTTCTTATATGACAAATTCAGCAAATTATGTTTCTTGAAAATTTGAATCGAATTTGATTACTAGAATGCAAGTGTGTTGTATATCGTTATCTATATTTATGTACGTATACGTATATACGTAGTATATGTAACAGTTAAAATATTTTTGTCTGTTTTCTTGAATTGAGTCCAGGGTATATTGCGTTGTGTTCGGCCGAATTAAATTTCGTACTTATTTTTTAATCTTATTCATCTCCATCCTGGTTGTCGTCTTGTATCTCCTCAATCATACCGCTGTATCCAATTTTTGTGTTATCATGGTGTTATTCCACAAATCCGGGTATTTATAATGAATTGCTTTGTGCAAATTGAGCATTGCTTGGTGATGACCCTTGTGGAACATTCTACCTTGTGATGAGAGCAACATTTTCACATTCGATCAGCTTGTGCGGCAGCTTCCATTGGGATGACTGAGCTTTGGTTTCCCTGTCATGACCATAAAACCTTGATTCGTGACCAGAAGATCGTTTATTACTCCATATTTGCAAATAAATAGTTGTTCTGCGATACTTAAAAAATGAGTCGCTGTATCATCCATAATTGGCATAAATAGTCCTGCCACGGAATTAGGTTTGACCTAAAATTACATTACTCCATCTACAAGATCAAACAGTACTGTATTGAACTTTTCTTCATTAATATAAACAAATCAATTATATGGTTTTGAAATATTAAAATTAAATTTTACAATTATGCCATAAATAAAACATTCATAATTATGTGACAATTCCCATTTGGCTCTTACTGTGCCGATTACTTCAGTGCAAACTTGACACTGTAAAGCATAAAAACATAACAGGTTTCGTGTCTGTGATACACATACAAATATATTTCCAAAATGTTTATCGATGCCGACCACTGATGTAAATACATCTATATATACATACATGCGTACACTGAATGAAAACTAAATAAAACTGTCTAAGATTAGTCTATCTTTTCCAATAACTGTAATTGCGCCCATCTGTGGTGACTTTTTTCAAATTGTCATGTGTTTCTTTTGCATCTTTACGGAACTGTTTTAATTCGACTTTTATTTCTTATCACAGTATAATTTCAATTGAATTATTATTTTGTTATTATAATAAAAAAAAGTCAGTTCTAAATGCTGTGCTATATGATAGCAAACGAAATATCGACTTTTGTAATCTGTTATAGATTTTGCCGGCCAACAAAAAGATCAAAAAGTACGCACAAGTGCCGCCTACAAAACAGCCTCTGCCACAAACTACGCAGCCACAGTTTCAGGTTAACAAAACTTACAATGTTGTGTCCATACTGAAGACCTCAATGCCGAACGCCCAGCAGCCCTCACATTTGGTTCAACAGCCGCATCATTTGCAACAGCAACAAAGTTATTCGAATGTGGTAAATAGGTCAATCCCTCCATCGGGTCCGCAACAGTCAACGGTAATTTGCAGTGGTGGTAATATTGTGACATTAAACACCTGTCAATTGAACGCAAGTGAACTGAATACTGCCGCTATCTTCAACTTGTCGGGTCACAGAGCACACACTACGAACAGTTCCGGCATTATTGATTCAAATGGACGCTTCGTTGGCGGAGCTGATATTTGTAACGGCAACAATGCTGGAACCAGCAGCATAGCAGCTGGTAGTAACAGCAGCGGAACCGTCGTAAACGGGAGTAGCAGCATCTTAGCGATTGCCAATTCTCACGGTGGTACTCTCGGCATTACAATGGGCGGTCCATACATGCACGAAAAAAGTATAGTTGGCGTCAATTGTGCCGATAGTAGGAAGTACGACTTCAAAAACAATAAATTGCAAGCAAGCAGTAACTTCCAGGCAGCTCAAGAGGTGAGCCACATGCAATCTCAAATCTATTGGGATTCTTGACTTGAAGCATGCTCATATATGTATGTATACAATTTCAAGTGACATTTACATTGTGCACTTCAAAGCTAATCAGGTATACCTGGAGCGTACGAGCATATATAGTATTATTTTCATTTAAACCAGTATAAAATATTGGAGAGTTGTTTTGAAAACATAAGTAGTATACATTTTTCAGCAATTTTAATATTTAAAAGGTTCGGAACTGTCATCCGTACTCGGTGTTTTACATAAATATATTCAAGCCCAAACCCGCAATTTTATAATTAATAACACAATTTGCATCGTGTGTTCTAACTTGAATGAATTACTTGATAGAGTATACTGTTATAATTTCTATATTCTGATCTTGCAGTATGTATCGGCTGGAAATAACAATTCTGGAAACGCTCGTACAAATCCACAGTCTGGCGGAATATTTCGTGGTCCGCCGCCCACGCCAAATGTACCCCGAGCACCTGGTGCTGGTGCGCGACAACTACACATGCAGCAAATGTATCCTCAACAAATGCATCAAAACATGGTGATGTCGACATTTTCACAGTTCAATCCACGACAAGCAGCCTTTCCAACGCCACATCTTCAATATGCACCGACACCAATACCGACTTACTATCCTTTTTCATATCTATCGACAATGCAGCCACCGCACTCGCGCAGTGGTGTTTCTGTCAATACTAGCGTAAATGTCGGCAATACAATGCCCGTGCAATCCGGCCCTAGTGGACCGCTGGCTGGTCCTGGTGCCTCATCATCTCAACTACAAATGCTTACTGGAGCTGTGCAGCAGGGAACGAGTTCTGTTATCAACGTTGCAGGTGCTGGAAGTGCCCAGGTTGGTGTTGCTCCAATGGTTGGTGTCATGTCACCGAATGTAGCCCCCCAACAAGTGCAACAAAGAAGTAGACGTAAACACCAACATCGCTTGGAAATCATAGATCCCTTTACAAAAAAAAATATTCTGGATGATTTGCATAAGGCATGTAATCCACTTTTTAATAGGGGTGTCACATCGTTCAAATATCATTTAATATACAGGGCAATTCGAATGCAGAATGTGACTACCAGGATCCAGTACAGATTATCCAAACAGAAATTCCAATTCGTATTTCTCAACCTGACCCCAACTCTTTGGGTCTTGGAAGCAATATAGTGATTCCTAATACTGACGGAAGGACTAGTGGCCAATTTAATATTTCGATAATAGGTAATCTTAAAAATATTATGACAGCGCACTGAAATTATACAATCTTTATGTTGCAGAACAAATTCCCGCTCATCGTTCAGATATTCTAGGTCAAACCCCTGTAGTATCAGCTATGTCTGATGCACCATCTGTTGAAATATTGCCAACCACCCAGAAGCCGAAAAGCAAAAAGTACGATTATTACACATAATTTTTGTACATTTTTATTTGCATATATGTGTTTCATTTTAGGATGACCATAGTTTCTCCGAAGGGCGAAACCGATATGTCTTTACTTGATGCTGCTTGTAAGTTTTTCCTGCCTTTTTACGCAACAAATACGAATACACTAATTTTAAACATTTTAACATTTCTTGATAATTCAATTTATATTAAATTTGGTAGAAACCCTAGTATATACCAATTTCTATAATAGTATGATAAAAACTATATACGTCAAATTTTATTCCAAAATATTTTACTATCATTAGTTTTTCTACCAAATTGGGTGTTATAAAAAAGCGAATAGATTAATATTAATAATAAAATTCGATGACCCTGACCCCTAGTATTCTTAAGTATGCTTAACACTGATGTATATACAGGGTATTCTATAGTCGGCCACAATGGACTATTCTTCCTACTAGTTTTTAAGATTAAATGGTGGAATCACCAATTAAATTAATTAATTTATTAGTTAATTGGCAATTTAAATGTACTCCACTTTCAGATTAATTAGTACCCACGGTCTATAGGTCGATTTAGCAATGCCCATATAAGCTCGTCGATTTTAGAGACTACCTAGAAACAGTATTTTACATGTATCCTCTGTTCATTTAATTCTATTTTATATTGCCTCTCAGCTTTAATACTATATGCATGATTTTTCACATAGGTTTCTTTTATATAGGCAAAATATATATAATGACATTATTATATATAATTATTATACAATTATTATTTTATTATTAGATTAGACTTTTAATTGGCTACATTTTTTATGATGTTCGGTATAAAATGATCATGTCATTCCACATCTTCATCAATTTTCTTATGATATTTTTCATGGACTTTCTTGCCGCCTCCCAATGTCCACCAAAATTTGGTGCTCGGGACGTATGAAAGAAAACGCAATACCAGTGAAGTTTCCGAATGTACTTAGTTCATATTGTGCTTATTGGCTGAAACTCCTCCTTAAAGAGTTTCTGTTGTCCAAATGCTCCAGTAAAATTGGCCGAATTATCGATCACAATATAAGTGGAGAGATAAATCGCTTAAAAAAATGTAAGGAAAGCAGACAAATATTGCGATATGATGTCAAAAATAGATACAGATATAGTGATGAATAATCTCATCACAAATTTTAGTTGTTTATCCACAATTTCAATCAAATTATCCCGATAAGCGGACTGCTCCACCGTGGATGTTTACACGATGCAAATGATTCCGTTCCTATATCATTTGCCACAAATAACGATAAGAAGGAATACAATATATACAATTCATGAGTGTTAAGATAATCAACTTCGATGTATATGTTGTGTTGGATTGTTGGTTGTTGGCAAATACAGTATCCATTAGTATGTTGTGAAGTATATGCAAATCTCATGTATTTGTCAAGTGTGCTGCAACCTAGGCACCTGTATTTGAATTATTTATTCCAGATCAGTTCCTTTTTGTTGTCATCCCATGTAACTAAATTTTCTAAGCGAAAGCCTTGCATCGAATGTCTTTTGGACTCTGTAAATAATAACTCCTGAAAAGGAGATAAGATTAAGGTTGAGCACTAACTCTTCGGCCTTTGGCTCTAAATAAACTAAATTAGCTAAATCTGAAGGTTACATATTTAAAAGTATCGTGTATTTTGAATTTCTGCGGGTTACCATTATATTTGACTTTACTTTTCAACAGATGCTTTGCATTCACGTGTTTTATCTCTTTGACATTTGGAAATGGATCAACTTGTTTGATACGTTTGTTCTCAAACAATTATTAATGAGGATATTTTGGGCTTTCCTAAAAGAGCGTAATCATTGAATTTGGTATTCAGATGCGGAAAAATATATTTATATAAGACTTGAAATAAACTTGATCTGCGTAACTGTTAAGCTCCGTTAGCAGTGTGATTATTTTCTGAAGGCAAGAAGGAAGTTGTACAACAACGTTTGTTTAGTGCAATATTCGGGGAGTTTCAAAGTGTTTCAATTTCAAGCTAACACAAAAAATAAAACTAGTAAAAAAAATTTTTTTTTTTGGAACCGTTTTCGACCGTTATATTTTTATTAGAAAATTTCCGATGTATACAAACGAGTCATTGGCATAGATGTGGAATTTTTCCATGGTTAAAAATGTTCTTTTTTGAATCTAAGGTGGCCAATAAATTGTACTATATTGTATTGAATCTAAGTTCACGAAAATTAAATTAAATAATGGTTAAAACTTTAAGCTTTATATATTTCACACAATAGAATTCTTTCCTTTTTTTTTCTATCAAATTGCATGTGATCTAAGACCTAACATTTTTTTTACTTTGGCTTCACTTTTCTGTGCAAAAAAAAATTTTTTTGTTATCGTGAATTAAAGATTAAGTAAGAAAGCTAAAGTCAGTCGTGAACCATTGTAAATGCCCTGGATATAATTCAATAATTTCAATTCAATTTTTATAAAAAAAAGTAGTTCATCTGTTGAACTGAGCATTGCACCTGTAGACCCTGCACCCACTGGTCGATGTAGTTTGTGTTTAAAAACTTCGGTGGAGCTGAAATTCTCGGAATATGTACAAATTAACATAGAAAATGTACAGAGTTCGATTGCGAGGTGTGGGGGCGGAAAACAAAGTTTTCTAAATCTATTGTATAATGATTATTCCGTCTAAATCAAAATGATATTTGGTGCAGTAAAAGTGCAGTTATTCAGGTAAATGTGTTTTGGATCTTGGAGCGGAGTGTTTTTAGACGGCTGAATTTTTTTTTAGTTTTTTTTTTTAGTTTCATTGCTCTAACTCGAATGATATTCAATTTTCGTTAAAAGATTATATTTTGAACAAATGTGTGATGTCAATCGTATGAATGTGGGTGTGACAAAGATATCTCAATAATTGTATGTTGTTGACAAAAATAATTCTAGCTGAAAATCAAAAATAATTTTGGAGGCGGTGGATTGTGGGCGTGCCAATTTTGGATGAACGACTTTCGGAAGTCATGTATATATTTTTAAAGTTTAATTACTGTAACCCAAATAGCTTTCGAATTGTAAAAAATGGGCGTGTCGATTGCGTCGACTGGAAAGCAAATATTTAAAATTCGAAACAGGGATTAGTATAGACTTCATACTATGAGCATAGGCTACAATTTTTTGATTTTTGCTTCCACAGTCTCTGAGATGGACATGGCTGATTCGACTCCGCTATTGGTGCTGATCAGTGGTATATACAATGTAGTAGAGTGTAGCAGTGTGTTCAGACCCTGATCCAGGGTCTATTAGTTTAGTGCGAATTTATGTAGCAGGCAGAAAGAGGCGTGATGGACCCCACAATGTATATATATTCATGATCACAATGAATAGCCAAGTCAATTTAGCGATGTCCCTTCGTCCGTATGAACGCGTCGTTCTCAGAGACTACAAAAGCTAGAATCACTAAATTTGGTTTGTATACGAGTTTATTTCCAATCTTGTATATGTATATAATCTTCCCAAAATCCTGTATCTAAAATTTCCACGCCCTCAACCCATCCCCAAATTTCTAAAGTTTAATTTTTAGTAACAATTTTTGTTTTAGTCACCAAATTCAATACAAGGAATTGGTACAACCCACTTAAACTTCACATCTTTCAACTGGAATTTAACAGTATTAGATTTAGAGTAATAAGACTTAATAGTTACGGTACTGGAATGAACGCGCGAATTCTGCCGTTGAAAACTTCCTTAAGTGCATAATTATACAAATGATACTCAGAAAAAAATTTTACTATACCCCCAACACCCCCACAAATAAATTTAGTGCACAAATTTTGTAGCTTTTATCATCATAAAATTACTTTGCAAGCAGATATTCTATATTGAATTCTACATATTCTGGGAATTTTGAATTTAACACACGAGTTACAGCGATTTCAATATTTCACATTAGAAGCCCCACCGCACCAGCCACATCGCATATAAAGGTGTCTTCGACGAATTGGAATACATTGCATAAAAATATGTAGTATATTTTTAGGCTGCGAAATTAGAATACTGCACTCTTCGCAGTAATTTGAATTTTCTTTAATTGATTTCGTAGTCCGATTTATGTAGCGACATTCTTATCTGAACTTCAGAATTTGTTGATTTGCATATACCCTATTGCATATGTCTTTTCGTCTTTCCGGTCTTCTAATTAGAAAACAGTTATATTTCATAGTTGAAAACAGCAAACCTCTAGCCATACATCCAGCCAAAATATATTATACTATATATATACTATTAATGTATATAGTGTATATAAATATATATATTGATAAAGTTAAAATGAATTTTTTAACGGGTTTTGAACGGTAGCATAATGCTAGAGTAACTATAAACTATATTTTAACTGAAAGACTAACTTCGCAAAGCTTTTCATTAAATTAGCCACCGAACCCCCAGTCTATTTATCTAGACTAATTATCTGATTATACAACTGACAGTGCGAAAAAATTTCGAATTTTGTGTTGTCCGAACCTTTGTGAATCACTTCGTATGTGCATAAAAGAACTAAGGAAGACAATAAGAATGTGAACGAAACGTATGATTTGCAAACTAATTTAGTGTGGCTCAGAGTGTTCGGGTTAGTTATTCATTCATTCATACAAATTTGCTCGTACTCGATCTAATTCGCTTTACACAGTTGCCTATCCGACCCGACAGCGTTAATATGCTTATGAATGTGTGTGGTTTCACTTTTGTTTTTGAATACATACTCTCTTGGCACCAGTCATTTGACCGAAACGTCTTTGTATGTTGCAAGTCTATAAATTCGGTCAATCGTTTTTTCAGAGACACTGTTGATCATCGGTAGTCGTCGACCGTTGCTGACGTTTGTCCACTCGTCGCTCGTTGGTGAATCGAATGTAGAATTTAGGCTCTACGATGTGCGATTCGATATCATGTCTATCTATAGCGCTAAGTAACACACACAAACACACAACAGTTGGCCGGAAAAACGCGTGTCGACGGGCAAAAGAAAAAAAAACTGTGAAGAGTTCGAAAAATGTACATTTGGTTGGTTAACGTTAACTGCTGAAATATATATAAAAACATTACATATACAATTGCGAACAATTTATTTATCATTTTATTTAAATAAAATATCGTGAATACGCTAGTAATGTGTTCTATATGATATGATTTATTTTTGTTGTCGATACATTAATATTGTAAAATGAGTTTAGTAAGAAATAGAAATAGAATAAACATGTGCAACACATTTTGTGCTAGTGAAAATGAAATGCATATATACGTACAGTATATGCATACGTACATATATACATACAAACATACAAAAAAAAATATATATATATTATATATATATATATATATTTTTTTTATAGATATATATATATA
>JBANCW010000015.1:62962-80217 GCA_037040085.1 Colocasiomyia kotana | reverse complement strand
ATTTGTCTGACCCCTAGCTGTGCTGCCCGTAATTTCGTACTGTGGTCGTCGAATTTTTTTCTTTTATTTTTAGCTGCCGCTTGGCTTAGCTCAGTTGTCCTTTCGATTACAAGCAAATATGCAAGGCAGTAGACACGTTTAGAAAGCAGGATTTTCGATAGAAATATTTAACTTGAGTAGCTGAGCTTAATAGGATTATCTAGGTCAAAAAAAGGGTCAACTTGCATGGGCACAGCAATAGAGGCTTGTGTTACGCATACGAATTTCTACAAATTTTTCATACTTCGCTGCCCATGGTCAGTCTTGAACTGGACGAATCAAGAGAAATATGTATGATAATATTATTTTCAACTCTGACGATATTTTCTTGGCTGCGCTTTGTCTGATAATTCACGCCATGCGCAATTGTAACTTTAATAAGGAAAACTATTTTTCCCAACTATTTGATTAAAAATTCTTATCTTGCGCAGCTCTACCCATTTGATACCCTCTCTGCCAACGCCTCTGTGCTATAAGCCGAGTATATATACAAGTGCTGACAGTCTGTAATGCACTCAACTGTAATCTATGCTTAACAGTTTGTCTTGCCTTCGTTACTCATACGAATGCCAATTTTCTTTGGCTTTCATGTTGAAACTTTTATGGAATTTTAATATAATTTTCTTGACCACAAAAGGCGCAAAAGCTGTTCACATTATTTTAATGCAGTTACCAAGCCAAAAGAACAAAAAAAAAAACCAGAACTCATTAAAGCAGTTTATATAAAACTCATTAAAGTAGCGACATTTTTATATTACATAGAAGTCTTTTTTTAACACTTACCCTAAATTAACAGCAAACTTTAGAAAGCAGTTTGCTGTGCCAGTACTTATGTATGTATGTGTGTGTGTGTGTTCTTTTGCTATATAATAAAATTTTCCAGCTTGCTGTTTAATGTTGAGTATACATTTTTAGCTGGCACGCAGCAGCTGCTGCTGAGCTGCGCTGAGCCAAGTGGAACTTAGGCAGCTGCCTGCAGGAGCAAGTTTTATGTTGCTGCCACATAGCACTTGCTGGCTTAGCAATGACAACGACAACGACAACGACAGCAACAGCATCGAAATGCAGCTCAAATATCAAATTGCTGTGTGGGCGTGGCATTACAGCGCTGCTGCTGCTGCCGCTGCTGCTTATCTCAAAGTCAAAACTAAGACAGTCAATTGCGAGAGAAACTTTGATGCTGCAACTGCCACTGCCAGTCACTGCTGCTGCAGCTGCTGTTGCTGCTGCTGCTGCCGTCGTTGGCCAATGCAAAATGCATTAACTGAGGGTGTGCTTAGACTGTATAGTCTCTATGTGCATGTGTATGTCCCTTGGGGAGCACACTGCTAAAGTTGCTTAAATTAAAAATTATTGAAATGCTGGCTTAGCGCAAGTTGTTGCACGCCAGTATTAAAGACAGATTCCTTCGTCGCCTGCTGCCATACGCTACTTACATGGAATCTTAGTTAAATGGAAATATTATTATAAAATTATCAACATTACGCAATACAACTCCATAGCTTGTGAGTCAGCAACATTGTAAAACTGAGATTGAAAAGCAACAAAAGCGAAGCTTTAACTAAGCCAATTGCATTTTTTGGTTTTAGCTGTTTTAGTATAGAAAGTAATGCTCACATAATAGACAAGTGGGCAGATGAGCAGACGATTATAGCAGGGTATTAAAAGAAAGTCAAGGAAGATGGACACTCCATCCATCGCACAAGTAGAGGAGGTAGGCAGAGGAGACAGGCAAAAGATACACAGAAATAAGTTATATAAAAAGGGGAAGCAAAAGATAAATCTAAAGAAGAAGTTAGGTAAAGAAGACGCACTAGGAAGATAAAGAAGATAGACGAATGAAGCAAAGAGAGTGGACAGATGAAGAAGATAGACAGAAAACATGGACAGAGAATAAAGTAAGAACAAATACACAGAGAAGACAGAGGAGGCAGACAGATGATATAGAGAAAACAAGCGGTAGAGACAGACAGTCGTAACAGACAGATATGACAGATGAAAGAGACTGAGAAGAATAGCAAGGTAGATTATAAAATAACCCAGACAGTAAAGACGCAGTGAGAAGACAGATAGAAGAGAATGTCGGACAAGGCAGGCGGAGGAGGCAGACAGATGAATACAAAGACAGAAGACACAAGCAAAGGTGATAACATATATACAGGAGAATAACCGACAGACAAGAGAGATAAAGAAGACAAGCAGTAGATACAGATAAAGGTAACAGATAAAGGAGATTGACAGATGAAGGAGACAGAGAAGAACAGCAGGCTAAAGTTGAAGACAGACAGATAAAGAGATAGAGAGAAGACAGAAGACATAATAAAAGGTGGTAATATATTCAAGAGAATAGCAGACAGACAAGACAGATAAATAAGACCAGCAGTAGATACCGATAAAGGTAACAGATAAAGGAGATGCCCAGATGAAGGAGACAGAGAAAAACAGCAGGGTAAAGATGAAGACAGAAAGATAAAAAGACAGACAGAAGACACAAGCAGAGGTGGTAGAATATTCAGTAGAATAGCAGACAGACAAGACAGATAAAAAAGACAAGCAGTAGATAACGGTTACAAAGACAGTGATGGACAGATGTAGGAGACAGTGAAGAATAGCAGGGGAAGGTTGTCAAAGGATGCAGGTAAAAGAAACAGAGATAAGGTAGATGGAGAAGACAGATGAAAGACAATGTAAGAGAAGCCAGACAGAGGGGATAAAAAGTTGAAAAGGCAGACAGAAGACACAAGCAGAGCTGGCAAGAATATAGGGATAAATTAAGAAGCTACGCAGAAGAAACAACCAAAAGACACAAGCAGAGCTAGCAAGAAGGGGAGATAAATAGAGAAATGCTGAAGAGACAAACAAAAAAGGCAGAAAAATAAAACAAATAGCAAAAAAGCGAATGAAGATGAAAGCGAAATCTAAAAAAGGTTAGTGTTGTTTCTTTATCTAAAAAAAGGGTATATAAAGAAACAACACCAACAAAACAAACACAGCAGACGGACGAAGAAGACAGTTTGAGGCGCCAAGTTGGAGTGATAGAAAAAGGTAACAAGCAGAAGAGATAGACAAGAAAAACATTTATTTGTTTTTCTTGAATAGCAAATGAACATATATAATTAAGAAAAATCTAACAATAAAGAAAGGAAAGGAATGTAATAATAAGAAGACAAACAAAAAAGACGGACAGAGGAGATAGTTTGAGGTGACAAAGACACACAAAGACAAAGACACACAGAAGATACCGGTACAGGAAGCAAAAAGATGATAGAGAGAGCAGATAAGCAAAGAAGGCAACAGAAAAAATATAAATGTTGCAGGCAAGGAAGAAAAAGAAGAGGAGGCAAATAAAAGACATAGATAGATTGTAAATAGTCAGAGGTGAAAGAAAGGTCTAGCACATTGACAGATACAGATAAAGTATGAATAGAAAAAACATGAAATAACCAGATAGAATAATAAATCGACAAGTGAAGAAAGCATGCTCTACATACTCAATCTTTGAACAAGTTTCAAAATGGGCTTCTAAATATGAGAGGCGAAGAAACAGAGATTTACGTCAAAGATATTTATTCTTTTCCTATAGAAAATGCTGGATCTGCAACTGATGAATAGGGAGCAAAATATATGTAAGGCTAGAAGGGAAGTATAGAAATAGATTTTTACATAGCCGCATGAATAATCTGGCTGATGCAGTGAGGATTCTACTCTGCCTTTTATTCTTGTTTCATGCTTATTTGCTTTAAGCTAGCTTTGACAGTTTTCAGTTTATGCATAGTATGGGAAAGATAATACAATAAGTGAGCCTGATGAATTTTTCGCTGATAACCTGTGAAAATATAGTTATCCAGTTGGCTGACACTTTTTGCCGTTGTCTGCTTTTGATTTATTGCTGTCGTTTAATATGCAAAACAGATAAAATCACTAAAATAAAATTCAATTAAATTCAAACTAAAATTTCAATCACAGATAGAAATCATCAATTTGCACAAACCACAAAAATTTGTTATTGTACTAAACAAAAAGAAAACGCCAGTCTCAATTAGTGCGCGCTGTTGTGGAAATTTATTGAAAATTTTCAGCAGTTATTATGCAAAGAATCAACTGGAAAACTTTCGAAGAGCAGCAAATACAACGCACAATTAAAGTAAAATTTGAACAAAATTCAAGCCGAAGGCGGTTGCTGGTACATCAAACCAGTAAAAAGCAATCAAAAGTACTAAGGTGACCAAATAGACAGTGGGCGTGTAACTGGAAATTGTGCTTGAACTTTGAATCATGACCAGACATTGGCAAACAAAAATTTCGTTAAGACTTTTTGGCTTTTTACCTTTGTCAAATTGTATTGAATGACAAGTGAGTGCAGCCCGCATAATGAACCCGGACAAAACCAATGCAAAATTGCTGTCTCAAGATAGGCATTGTACTGTTAGGCGGGCGGCAAGTCGTCGACGTAGATGGCGGGGATGATGTCGGTGTGCTGACAATTCTAAATATCAAGGTTGCTGCCTTTGGGCAAAATGCTGCTTTTGACTGCCAGCCAGCCGCAGCGCACCCACGTGAAGATAACCCAAAGCTCGGGCTGAGTCAACTGCTTGGCTGTTTAGCCGGGCTCCAGCATGCTTGAGTAGCGTTGCCAAGCCCGCAGTGTGGGTAACACCCCCGCAATTACTAAACGGTTGCTTATTCATATACGTATTGAGCATTGAGGCAGTGAAAAAAAAAACTTACCACCCAAAAAGCCATTCAAATATGCAGACGCATTCAGGCCGCGTCCTTTTTTCAACATCAACTGCTCATCGATGAGCAACAGACGCGATGATGATGATGTCGATGTGCCGCCTGCTGCTGCTGCTGCCGCTGCTGCTGTGCCAAATGGATCTGGTTTAACAGGTCCTTCATACAAATCCATATCATCATGATTGCGAAATAGATTGTGCCTAGCAATGACATCCTCCATGCCGGCGCGATGTAGTTCGGGTATCAAACGCAACCAAATCGATAGCTGATGGGCACGAAAGTGATTTTTAATGCGTGGTTTCATGCCTGCAAAAAAAAAGAAAACAAAAACAAAAACAGGAGAGAAGAAATCATCAGACAAAATAAAGAAATATCGACAATGTTAACATATTCATTGCATAGCCAAAGGGCGTACGTGGCAGGGGTGTGCCTGTAGTGTATTGTTGTTGTACCCAAGCTCAGCTGTCACCTAGCTCAGGTCTCATTTGCATGCGTGGCTGCATATCCGGCAGAAAAAAAGGTGATACCTTTCAGTGTGAGTGGCAGGAATTGTTTAATTTTTGATAAGCTCTACGGGCTGCCCAGTATATTTTTTTGCCGTTGCCTATTTTGAAGCGTCTTTGATACTTGGAAAAGTGCTGTAAGCTGCTGGCCAGCGCTATTTACTATATTTCAAAGTTATATCAACAAATTAATGAAATTTCCTAGCATTTTTGTAGCTTAAGAGCTGCTGCTTGTTTCGCTTTGCTTGTTTCATATTTTATTCAAATCAGCGCATATCAAATTTAATTTGAATTTTAAAGCACGCACAACACAAACAGCGCGTGTTACATGCTTAGCATGTCAAAATTTGGCAACGCATGCTGGCTGCCTGCCAGAAGTTGGTCCAAAAAAAAATAAAAAAGGAGAAAACATACAAAAAGGAAACTGGCAGCTGAAGGTTACCAATTGCTTAAAATCCCTACCCTACCCTGCACACAATATGAAGCGTGTTTCTACAGCATGTGAATAGCTATCAAGCCATCAAAAGTCAACCCACATGAACACACACACACGCGCGCAGATAAGTATGTTAAAAAAAACTCACACATACACACATACAAGTATTCACATGCATATAGCGTTGACATAAGGCTTTATGTGTGCATTAAAATGGCGCCGCTGCGTCATGTCAAATGTACGCAAATGTTATTAATTTCAAATTTTTCACACCTTTGTGTCCTGAAGGAGAGCACCAGCAACAACAATAATAACAACAATCACATACCCATCGTGCATTCACATTTGACAACAGCTACAGATACATGCGCTCAACGGCTTATCAGCTTTATGTCTTTGGAAAAAAAGGTCATTCATGCTTGAGCGGAACGAGTGTTGAGGGTATACCAAAGCTTAATACTCTATACGTACCTATTGGTATCTTCCTTGTACTACTTTACTTTAATATTTAATACTTTGTGCCTACTCTGCCGTTCTTGCTTCATTTAGCAGTATCTAACTGTTGGATAGTATTTGTCTTCAAAGGAGTATCTGCGTCTGTCTGCTTACCAGTCTGTGTCTACCAAGTAGTGTCAGCATTTATTGGAATTATCGACCGTTAAATAGCTGCTTGCTTAGCAATTTTATAGTAATTTCTTTTTACCCATCTGTCTATCCAAACGTGACTTGTCTATCAGAAGTATATTTCTATCTGGCAATTGTGTTTGTTCACTTATTGATGCCTCTCTAGAACTATATCCATATTGAAAAGTATCTTGTTTTTAATATCTATCGATACAGAAATAGTCGCAGGTCTATGAATAGAAGTTGAGAAAAGTCTATCCAGCTAGAAGTATTTGTCTATGCAGAGTTATTTCTCTGTTTAGAAATATCTAAAGTGTCAAAAGTATCTGTCAATCTGAAATGCGTATCTACATTCATTAAAAGTATCTGTCTATCTAGAAGTATCTTTTTTCTGAAGTATCTGTATCTACATCGAACTAACTGTCTACTTAGAAGTGGCTGCAAATCTGTCTTTCTAGAGGCAACTCTATTTATTTATTTTTTACGTATTTTCTATGCAAAGTTATTTCTCTAACTAGAAGAATCTGTCTGATTAGAAATATCTAAAATATCAAAAGTATCTGTCAATCTGAAATGCGTATCTACATTCATAAAAAGTAACTATCTATCTAGAAGTATCTTTTTTCTGAAGTATCTGTATCTACATATGTTAAAATTGAATTAACTGTCTACTTAGAAGTGGCTGCAAATCTGTCTGTCTAGAAGTAACTCTTTTTAGCATTTTTCTATTTTTCTTCAAAGCTGATAGTGCTGCTTCGCCAAGGTAAAGCAGCGTGTCACAAGTCAGTGAAAGCGATGGAAGAAATCTATGAATTGGGCTTCCGCATCCACCGTACTCTCCAGATCTGACCCCCAGCTACTATTTCCAGTTCTCAAAACTCTAGAGAATGCTCGCTGGGAAGCAATTTTTGTCGAATGAAGAAACAGAGGCCTATTTTGAAGCAAAGGACATATTTTACTACTAAAATGGTATCGAAAAGTTGCAGGGTCGCTATATGCAGTGCATCACCCTTGAAGGTAATAATGTTAAATAAAAAAAAAAAATGAATTTTGCCAAAAAAAAATGTGTTTAAGCAGGTAGGTAGGTAGGCCAGGAGCTTTTCATAAAAACAAGCTTCGGCATAAAGTTCACTACTTTTCTGTCTCTTTTCATAACTACTTTTCACACATTGTGCTGCAGTAGAATATACGCGTTTCAGCTGCTGATGCAGAATCTACCATAAAAGTAGATACAGGCTAAGAAGAAGCTAAGAAGAAGATGCAGGCTGAAAAGAAGCTTAGAAGAAGATGCAGGCTAAGAAGAAGCTAAGAAGCTACAAATATTTCTTTTGGCCTTATAAACTATATGATCAGCTTTCGAAACTGTATTAACTGTTTGAATATGTCCGAAAATCATAAAGCACCTCAAAAATTTACAAATAAATTGAATTTTTTTTTTGACTGCCTCAAATTCACACACTTTTCAGCTGCCTTGTTAGAGCATTTTATCCTTTGGGCAGGCCGACAATCCTTTTATGCAGCGGCCAAGCCAAAAACTTGTTCATAGAGATATTTGATTATATATCGCGATGCCATTTGACAGACTGACACCTGACAGCTGCTCTTGATGCCCCTTCCCGCCCCCATCAAAAAACTAGAAAGAAAGCAGTAGCAAATTTCATATTTATGCGTAATTTTTACGCACATGTAAGCAAGGCTAAGCCAGGGCAGCGATACAAGCCGATATATGCCATACTCTATGGCATGTTGATGCTTGATTTTAATTGAAACGACATGCAAAACGCAGCATGGAGTAAATCAATTCAGCTTGAAAGGCCTTGGAAAAATGCTATGAAAAGCTGCCGCTGTCATTGAAGTACTACAATCATAAAACGGATTTTCCACAAGAGTTTCGATTTTTTTTTTTTTTTGCATTTTTCTTTTTGTGCATTGTATATTCATTTTTTCAATATACCACTTTGATTTTGATATGCTACCACCTGCCAGAGCTGCTTGCAAAAGATTGAATATAAAATATAAAAGCAGCTTTCACGCACACACACACATGTATCTGTGTATATTATTATACTTCTGCTGCATTGAAGTTGATTTCTGTTGCGTAAATTATGCAGCAAGCCAAAGTGCGATACGCAATTGCTTACATAATATAAAATTCATATATAATTCTAAACTGATTTCGAGCGAAAAGGCTGCTTATTTCTGCGCTGCTAAACATTCAAAGATTTCAATAAACCAAATTCCATCATGCGATTGAATTTTTGTGATAAATAAAGTTCACACTGACAGTCCCGCGACATAATTCTCATGTACTACAAGCTGAACATCTGTTAGATTATTCAAGCGAAAATTTTGTTTAAGCAGACACATTTGATAATGATAGCTCGACAATTGCCAGCAATTTACAATCGAACATCAAAAATGCATAATTCACTTTCAGACTTGTTTTGTGCTTCAAATTTTCAGTGCGAACTTTGGCTTAAAATCTTTAGTCAAGAATAAAATTGCATTAGGAAAAATGTGTATCAAAAAAAAAAAAAAATTAAAACTAGCCTCAAAATTCTGGAAGTAATTGGAAATCGACTTACTTCAAGCCTAACTTGCACTAAACAAAATTTTAGCTATATAAATTGTAAGTTCTGCAAGTTCATTATATGAACAAGTTCAGTATATGAACTAGTTCATTAGATGTTGAACCGTTGAATCTGGAAGTAATTGAAAATCGACTAATTTGAAGTCTAACTTGCACTAAACAAAATTTTAGCTATACAAATTGTAAGTTCAGCAAGTTCATTATATGAACAAGTTCATTAGATGTTGAACCGTTGAATCTGGAAGTAATTGAAAATCGACTAATTTGAAGTCTAACTTGCACTAAACAAAATTTTAGCTATACAAATTGTAAGTTCAGCAAGTTCATTATATGAACAAGTTCAGTATATGAACTAGTTCATTAGATGTTGAACCGTTGAATCTGGAAGTAATTGGAAATCGACTAATTTGAAGCCTAAGTTGGACTAAACAAAATTTTAGCTATATAAATTGTAAGTTCTGCAAGTTCATTATATGAACAAGTTCATTATATGAACTAGTTTATTAGATGTTGAACTGCTTCTTTGAGCATTTTTGTTATTATTTTTGTTACTCAATAAATTTGATATACTGCGGTAGCACCTACCTTTACAGCAACAAAAATAATCCTAATCCTAATATATAAAATTCACTAATCCCAATTGAAATTCAATTTAAATATAATTTGAGCGCAGACGAATTTGACTAATAGAATTGTAAATTTCATTAACAAAACGAATACTAAATATTTCTAAAATAGTGTTGATTTTTTAACAAAGTTTGTTTTCAGCTCGATACACTTTTTCCAACGTTGTTTGATAGCTTAAATACCTTTTTTAGCCACCAACAAAACTAACCAACTCTTCACTAACTCTTCACTATAAGCAAATCTCTAGTTTTTTCAGTT
The DNA here is from genome assembly GCA_037040085.1 of Colocasiomyia kotana. Lineage (NCBI taxonomy): Eukaryota > Metazoa > Arthropoda > Insecta > Diptera > Drosophilidae > Colocasiomyia > Colocasiomyia kotana. Next base: position 70,403 of record JBANCW010000015.1, on the reverse strand, counting down.
TCAAAAGAGGAACTACAAATCTGGTACTTTTGTCTCATTGATTGTCGCCATGGCAATGAATCCTTTTGTGCCTAAAATTCTTCAACATTTTTTTATGAAAGCCTCATAGTTTTCGCTTGCTGTAAAGCCTCTGCCACAAGCTTCATGAATTAAATATTTATTTCCAAAAAATGTTCTACATTATTCTTTCAGTACAAATGCAGTCAGCAATCTGTCAGGTTAAACCATTTTTTCTTTTTGGCTGTTTTAAATTTATTTTGCTTCTTTACTTATTTTTGGCCGAAATACTTATCTGTTCTTTTCAAATGCGGGAAATCTTTGACTCAAACCCTCTGGCCTAATTACGCTAAGCTGCAAATATTTAGCTAAATTAGGCCATGAAAATGACTTTTGACTGTAAGTTGAACTGCGTCTGACATGGCTTTGTCTGTGGCCAGAGCCTCATTGCCTGATGCCCAGTCCGCTTACAAAGCTGCCCACATTAAATCAACAGCAGAAAAATTTTCCCTCTCTCATTTTATATTTTAATTTTTTTGTTTTCTTTTTTGCTTTTTTGAAAAGAACTTTTGTAAAAGATTCCTGCACACGGAAAAATTTAAATCAACCAACTTAAGGCAAACAAACGCTGCGCATGAGAAGAAAATAAAAGCGGTAAAAAGTTTTTTCTTATTTTACTTCATTTTTTTTTTATACTTATTTTGTGTAGGTGTGAGTATTTATGTGTGTGTGTGTGGCGGGCTTACCTATTTCCAAATACTTTTGATGCAATGGATCATAATTTTCCCAGGTGATGCTGCGAAAACGATTACGTTCCTTTGAAACAGGCAGCACAGAGTCCTGGCGATGATGTTCATTCGGATTGCTAAAGAGCGGAGAGCGAAAGAAAATATAAGAGCAAAGCCAGCCAGTATGAAAAAAGAAACCAAAGAAACAGTTAAGTTAAAATGCGTTGAAAAGAGTTTTGTATAGTTTTCTGTGGGGCAGCGGCTGGGAGGGGAGGCTGCGTGTGTGTGTGTATTTGTTTGTACTTTCATGGCATGAATGAGTGCTTATGTATGTGGGCATGTTGCTGTTGTTGTTGTGCACAATTTTTGCCAAGTTTTAGTTTGTTTTATGGCAACCAAGCATTCAGACAGTCAACTTTGTAAGCTGGGCAAGGCAAGGTGGGGCAAGGTAGGTGCGGGCTGCTGGCAGGGCAGGCCGTCATCAGGTGTGTTAAGACCACCATTTGCCTTGGCAGCTGCAGTTCACTGAGCGACTATGCGCCAAGTTTTCTACTTTTTTGAATAAACACAAACAATCAGCGTTAAGTGTTGTTCAACAGTGGAAAGTAGCTCATGTGTGTAGGTGTAGGTGTAGTTGTCTGCGTGCGTGGAGGGAGCACAGCAGCAACAAAAATGCCTTGTCTGACAAATTAATGTAAGTGGCTTTCAGCATACCGAAAAACGAAAGAAAGCAACTATTATAAACTTGTTCTACATCTATGTATGATAAAACCGCAGACTCTGAAACAACAAAAAAAATAAACTCAATTTTCTTAATCTACTTCAACAGAGGTAAACCAATACTGCGTCGAGAAGTGTGGGGCAGTTAGCAGTAGCATGATGAGAGAAGTAGGCAAATATGCACTCAACATACGTATTGGGTTTCTGAATTCGAGTGAGCAAGCATTAATCTGATATATTAATTAAAGAGTGTCAGTCACAAAGTCTGGTTAGATGTCAAACTAATTATCCGATAAGGAGCAAATCAAACGTATATTACACATCGGATAAGAGATCAGACAAGAAGGTTGACTGTAGAATTTAGTGAGAATATAAAGTCATGAATATAAAGTCATCATGAAAGTTAGAATGTCAGACTGAAAGTCAGATTATTTGGGTTTCCGAATATTTGGACTACCTTATAAGCATTCTCCTTACAAGGCAGCATAGACTAATTGTAATGAAAAATTTCTGTCCGACTGTCGGCATCAGAGAGCAGACAAGAAGTTCGACTGTAGATGAGAGATGGAAAGCCAAACATCAAATCGTGTTATTTATGTTATCTAATTAATATCCGTGTCTGACTCTTATCAATATATGCCAGATTCATATCAAATTAAATTCCGGATAAATAGCCTGACATGAAGTTGGACTTAAAGTGACAGACAGAAAGACAGCGCGGAATTCTGATTTATTATGATTCAGATTTGGATTATCCATATTACTTTAAAAGTCTGTGTAGACGTCTGACAGTAGTTCAAATTAATGTCATATAATGTGTCGGATAAGCGGTCAGCTAAAAAGTTAGATTTAAAATCACAGACTTGAAATAGGCTTTTTTTTGGGTTGTCTAATAAATATTCATATTACTTATTAAGCGATAGAAACACAGTCGATCTGATTGTAAGTCAAAATTTGTGTTAGACGCATGTCATATTTGATGCCGGATAAGCAGTCAGACATAAAGTTCAAGATAGATGGGATGCCAGAGTTAAAATCAGATTAATTATATAGTCGAATTAATATCCATGTTACTCTTAAAGTATTAGGCACGTAGCAAAGCTCTCTATGAGATTCAAACTGCAAGTGAGACACTTTATGATAAATTAGATGTCGGATAAGCGGTTAGACTATAATGGTGCACATTTACAATACAAATTATATTCTAACTTTGTAAAAAAATAAATGTAAGCACAGATGTAAGCTTTAAATTAGATGGATGTCGCTTGTCAGAGTAGATTGAGATGTCGTATTTGCACCAAAACAAAAAGTCGGATAAGACGGCTTATGATAACTGAGAGTTAAAGTCGGATTATTTATAGCACAAACTACTAACACAAAATGTGCATTTATATGCGCAGTCGTCTTACTCACCCAGTTCTGGCAAAGTTCGTCCAAAATATCATTACAGCCTCCGACAAGGCAATCTCCGACTTGGTGTAGTTTTGCGGAAAATGACTGAAACCATCGACGAGCGGTGCACCAAATATGTAGGGCAAATCCTCGCCGTGAACGGTGCCCATGCGCTGCGGATAATCGCCGTCCTTGGTCTGATAGTCGAACACATAGAAATAGCAGCGACCCTGCGGCAGCGTTGACGCAGCCATCGACGCAGAGGCGGCAGCAGCTGGTCCAGCACTGCCAGCAGCAGCCTGACTGTTGCTCACGGGCGGTGGTGATTGGGCGGCCAGTAGGTCACCAGTGCGCACAATGGGCGCCACAAATTGAGCATCCGATAAGGCGGCAACGGCAGTGTCACGCGTGTTTATGGGATGCTGCGAGGTGCGATCCCAATCGGTGTACTCATTGACGATCTGCAAAAATGTCAACAACAAAATATCGCATCAGTGTCATATTATCGTGTCGCAGGCAGTAATCAGAGTATTAATTGAGGCTACTGGCTGGCCACGGCACTAACAAGAGAGGAGGTGGGCGAAAAAAAGCATGCTAAATTCAGCTGGGATTACAGGCAGATTTTTACAAGGTTTGCTGTTGTTGCGGTGCCAAAGTAAAAAAAAAAATAAAATAAAATAATGAAAATACAACATTTCTGTTTATTATGGATTTTTCTCATCTTTTTTTTTTCCATGTGAACCAATATTTTTTCATTTCATGTACTACCACAAAATGCATCTGTAAAATGGATGTCATGCATAATTTAAAAGTCAACAAAAATGAAAATAAAAAAGCTGACAAATATATACAAAAATAATAAATAAAAAAAATGCATATGTGCAGGGCCGCAGTAATATAAGCGGGGAAAATTCATACGGGCTGCGCTTTAATTTATAAAACATTGCAGGTATACCAAAAATATTTATTATGCTTGTTTTCTTTGGGGAAAATATTGCAAATATGCAAAAAGTTCAAAAGGGAAATTATACCATGTTGAATGCATTATTTGAGGCTATATTTTATTTGAAATAATACTTCGAAATTTATGCAATTTAAATGGCATACAAATGTTAACAACTATGACTTTTCTACTACTTATTTTATGAAAAACAAAAATTATTTTCACAGTTTAAAATAAATCTAGTTGTTCAAATAATAAACATTTATTTATGTTTGATTTTTTTTTTCATTCACGCAAATGAAATACAAATAATAATAAATATGAAATAATGCATTTTATGCATAAAAAATTTGAAAACATCAAAATAAATAAGCATTATTTGTTTTATTTAATGTAAATTTATGTGACCAAATTTAAACAATTAAAATATGCAAGCAGCTGAGCCATTTGGAAATTGCAATGTGATCTGTCAATAAAAATGTCTAGTAAAATTGTCAAAATCTGGCTGTCCTTTTTCACATTAGTTGGCTTTATTTATGTATTTATTTATTATTATTTTTTTTTAGAAGACAATCCCGAATTGTAATATTATTTTGCAAGAGGCGCAACGAAGGCTTGTAGACTCAAATTATTCTTATGAAACAATATTCTATGGGAAAGAAGCCACGAAGGAGGTTTCCAATAAATAAATAAAAATTATGTAGGTTAAGAAATTATTTATGGCTATTTTGCCTAGTGAAGGTTAAATATTTTATGGCTCAGTTTGCCTGTTGTTAGGACTGGACTAAGTGGGCTTGACTCTGACGGGGCAAGAACTCCTCGTATGGCTGCTGTGTTAAAATAAGTCAGTCAGTCTCAAGTTTTAATTACCCAGTAATTTTTATTTTTTTATTTATTTTTTTTTATTTTATTGTTCAAGGTCTACTTATTTCATTAATGTTAAGTATAATTTTTTTTAATGAGAATGGAATTTAGCATATTAAAGACTTGAAATGAGTCGACTTTAGCTTAATTTAAGATTCAATGTTTTTAATTTTCAAAATAATTTCATTTCTTTTTTCGTTCATGAATAGTTGTCAAAATTTGTAAGTTTTATATTCAAGAAATCAATTTGGACTACGTTTTCAATTGCCCAGCATAGGAAATATGCAGATCTATACAGAGGATTTCTGCAAAAAAAAACAAACATTTTCCAATGATTTCAAATACTGACAAGACAGGGCTTAAAAAAAGTTCCACAATTAGAAAAATAAAAGGTGTAAAATAATAAGAACACTAAAATCATTTTAGTTTCCTATATTATTATATTATATAACTTTTTTTTTTTTGACTCTTTTTGTTCACCAAGTGAGCTCCTTCAGAATCAGAGCTAAAAAAATATATATTTATTTTAAATAAATTCGCTGATATTTGCAATAGAGTCAGACTGGAAGTCAGATTATTTGGGTTTCCCAATATTTGGACTACCTAATAAGCATTATTCTTATAAGGCAGCATAGACTAATTGTACTAAAAACTTTTTGTCGGACTGTCGGCATCAGAAAGCAGACAAGAAGTTCGACTGTAGATGAGAGATGGAAAGCCAAACATCAAATCGTGTTATTTATGTTATCTAATTATTATCCGTATCTGACTCTAGTCAAACTATATGCCAGACTCATATCAAATTAAATTCCGGATAAGCAGTCAGACATGAAATTGGATTTAAAGTGACAGACATAAAGGCATATATTATTATATTCTATAAATTTTTTTTTGACTCTTTTTGTTCACCAAATGAGTTCCTTCAGAATCAGAAAAATGTACATTGATTAAAATGTATATTATATAATTTTTTATTTATTATAAATAAATTTGCTGATATTTGCAATAGAGTTAAAGTCTATTTTTGGCTTTGTAAGTACTAATAGAATGAAAGTTGTCATAATATACAGAAGTGATGCTGTGGATGATGACGTCTAGAGCCGACTAACCAATGCACGAGCTATCTTCGGCGGGCTATAGAGAAGTGGACAAAGTAGCAGTAGAACTTCAATGCGTGTCTAAACTATTTTTTGCTTTATGCCAACGAGATGTGGCTTACCTCAGAAAAGGCAGAGAAAACTCCAGGCATTTGTAACCAAGTGTCTGAATTATCCAACATAGGCTGTGGCATCCACCCACTCCATTTGTGGATCAGGTTGCGAAAGTGAATAAGTCACGCTAAAAAAAGCCACAAACAGCATTATAAGAATTTCTTTCTAGAAGAACCCTCAGGGAAGTAGATGAGCGGGCCACCAAAAGGCAACCAGCTGACGAATAGCCTTACAAGAACTAGCCTGCACCAATATCAAAATGGGGTAAAAGCAAAGCAAACGGCAATAAAAAGAGTCCAATTCAGGCGCAAAGCTACCGTTTGGAGTAATACAGAAAAAAATATATTTATATTTTTAGCGAGATAAGATCAGATATAGTTATTTTTGCTATGGAATGTGCTGTGAAAGTTCTACAAAATTTATTTAACATTTGTTATAGTTGTTTTTTATACTTTTATAATTTTTATATTTTTTTTATATTTTTATATTTTTTTAACATATTAAAACTGAAGAAAAGTTTCATAAAAATTAGGTAAAAACTGTATATTCAACACTTTCCAATTAGTATATAATTGAAAAATCAAATTGGTATACGTTGAACTTGCTTGAATTGAAGACAAATCAAGCTTAAGCTTATTTAAGGAAAAACAGAGATAATTTCATATTAGTCATACGCCATGAGGTACGTAGCTGCGTGCAATAACGTGAAATCCTGTAAATTTTCCTTTATATGCAAATGCCTGACTTTTTGCATCCCGCTTATGCTTGTTATATCTGTTATGGCCACTTGGTTTTATTGCTGCAGCGGCCCAATGCAAAAATTGTCATGGTGGTGGCACTGGCCATTTTATGGGTTTTCACTGTAGAGAGCGCATAATGAAGTAAAATAAATATGAATGTTGTGCGTATAATCGTGAAATATGCGCTGGCAATTTGCTGCTGCTTATGCGCATACAGTTATGCTTGTGTATATAAGTTAAGTGCAGACACACACACACACACACATACATGAAGATGTATTGTGTACACAGTTATAATATAGCAAATGACAACGTCGACTGAAAGTTGACTGTGTTGCTTGTGTTGTTGTCGCTGCAAAAGCGTTGGCAATGGCGACTGCTGAGACTGTTGCTATTGCTACTGTGATTTGGGTTAAGTGCTGCCTGCGTGTGCTTTTAAGCAGATGTATGTGTGTGTGTGTGTGTGTGTGTGTGTGTGTGCCACATAGCTGCTATATATACATGCATGTGTGTCCTTGCACATACAGACGCATACCGCATTTGCCAAATAAAGCGTGATAATGTTTCGGCAGCAATGACGTGTTAACTGCCTTACATTTCGCTTGCTTGCACATTAAAAATGAAGAAAAATTAACAAAAAAAAAAAAAACAAAAAAAGCAAAATAACATAAGGAGTAAAAGCGTAAAAATACAAAAGTTAAAGCCGTTAAAAAAAAGAATAAACAACAAACAGTGTGAATTGCAAGTCCGTTAAGCGGGCAAGCCGTTTGCTGTTGTTGTTGCCAGCGCAAATGTTACTCATACGCAGCGTGTAATTATAATAACACTTGTGCAAACACACACACA
>JBANCW010000015.1:12493-62862 GCA_037040085.1 Colocasiomyia kotana | reverse complement strand
GCTGTTGTTGTTGCCAGCGCAAATGTTACTCATACGCAGCGTGTAATTATAATAACACTTGTGCAAACACACACACATACACACACTTACACACGCGCGCACACACACAAATACATAAATTTGCTGTTGCATGCCAACATTTTAATTGACTTTTTCTTTTGCTTTTGCTGTAAATTTTGCAGCGCTCTCCTGCCTTTTTGCATGCAACATTCGTCGCACCTTTTGAAAACTGTTTGTTTGCGCTAATTTATCTAAGTATGCAAGCTATGTGCATGCATGTGTCTGTGCCTGTGTGTGTGTGTGTGTATGTGTGCACAACATGCAGTTTTTACATTTTGTTTAAATTGCGCACACAAATTGCCAGCTGACAAAAACAGCCAGCAAAAGTAAGACTAGCAAAAAAAAGTTTTGTTTGTAAAATATTTACTTTTGTTTTATTTTCCCTAAACGTTTTCCACGTGCGGTTTTTCTTCTTGTTTTTTTTTTTTTTTGCTTTTGCATTTTGCTCAAATTATGCATATATGCTTGCTGCTGACTGCAGTTAAAAACAGTTTCTTTCTTTTTTATTTTATTATTCTCAAAGAAAATTCAATTTCAATTTGTTGTTAGCTTGATGAATTTTTTTTTTTTTTAATTGTTGCTTCAATCAATAGCTGACATTGTATTGCATATTTTTCATCCTTGAATTGTTTTTCAAAATTCGATTTCGATAAGTTTAATTGAATATTTATTAAAAAGTTTTCAATTTTATTTAGCAAATATACTTTCTAGTGTATTCTATTTAGTTACCACAAAAAATATATACAAGCTGCCGTTGTAGTAGTTAATTTTATCATTAAATTGTTGTTTGTTTGTTTTTAATGGGTTCTCTTTAAGCCCACCATCAAATACCATGGTTTAGCCTTATATCTTTCTAGCTTGGCTGTGCGGATAACAGAAATCCGCTCAAAGAATTAAATACGTAATATAAATTCTAATGAGTAAATCCTGCATCGCCTCTGAGGCGCTGTTCACTGCAGTATAAATCATTTAATGACAACCCAACCCCGCCTCTCTTACAGCTCTTTTATACAATAGTCAAGACCAATTAAACGTTAACAATGCTGCGCAATAGCCTTTAGCTTGAAAGCTAACAACATTAGCTTTACTTTTTGTACGTTTTGTCAATTTATTTTATATTATTGAAGGAACAAGACAGATTGCCAATAAATACTAATATTAGCAAAGAAAAAAAAATTGTTTAAGATTTGAAGATCAGCAATGCTATGTATGCTGCCTCTTATTAGTAATATTACCAAGAAAAATTATTTATTTTAATATAGAGTGCTTTATAGCTAACTTCTCTAGCAAATGTATAAAATGAAATTAAATAATTGAAAATAAAAAACCATTTGTTTTTCTTATTTTACCTTTTGTTTTTTAACTGGTTGATTGAAAAATAAATTTTAAATATTTTAAAAGTTAAAGCAACTTAAATTTTGTGAAATGTTTCACCGAATCGCGCGATATTAAAAATTGAAAAAAATGCTGGATTTAAAAATATTTTTTTTTTTATTATTTTTTTACTTTGAATGCATAAAAATTAAATGAGAAAAAAGTTCTACACCTTTTAAGTATTTTTAAAGTTAAAGCAACTTAAAGCTTGTGAAACGTTTCACCGAAACGCGCGATATTAAAAATTGAAAAAAAAAATGCTGGTATTTATTTATTTAACTCTTTTTTTTTATTGGTATTTTTAATAATTAAAAAAAATATTTTTGTATTATTTTTTTACTTTGAATGCATAAAAACCAAAAAGAAAAAAATGCTGACACCTTTTAAATATGTTCAAAGCAACTTAAAGTTTGTGAAACCTTTCATCGAAACGCGCGATATTAAATTAATGGTAGATACATTTTTTTCCTTTTTATTTTAAATGCAGAAAAACTAAATTTACTGGTATTTATTTATTTCACTCTTTTATTATTATTATTATTATATTATTATTTTTTTTTTACTTTAAATGCAGAAAAACTAAATTTAAAAAAGTTTTAACTCCTTTTAAATATTTTCAAAGTTAAATCAACTTAAAAATTGCGAAACATTTAACTGAAACGCGCGATATTACAAATTGAAAAAAAAAAAAATGCTGGTATTTATTTATTTTACTCTATTTTTTTTAATGGTAGATAAAACATTTTTTTTATTTTTTTTTTTACTTTGAAAAGACTCTTTTTAAATATCTTCAAAGCAACTTAAAGTTTGTGAAACCTTTCGATAAAATAGTCATAGCCAAAAAAAAAAAAAAAAATATAGAAAAATAACGTTAATTGTAAGGCAAATCAAATAGCACTTTTTATATGCAGCACTAAATAAAGTATTTAAAAAAAAATAACTTTGGCAGATTGAACTTATTGGTCTAGCTGTGCTAGCTAAAGACACTAACTAACTCTGTGTAATGAACTGCATCACATAAGCAGAGATGCCACACCAGAGGCATGTATAAAAACTTAAAGCAATAAAGACAATCGATAGCAGCAACTGTCTGGGCTAATAATTTAACTGTAGCCGAAATCATCGTAAGTAAATAGAAGAAACATAATGAATTGACAGCCAAATGAATTATTAAGCTTGAGATAAAAACAATAATTAAAAGTTGAACTGATGTCGGATATTTACGTGAAGGTAATTGCGGTTTGATTAGACCGAAAACAAACAAAAAATCCAAATAAGGCTGGGACAGCGTTGCGGTAGGATGACAATCACAGATTAAGAGATTTATGTGTCCTCTGCCAGTGGTGGACAGGTAAGCGACGCAGTCAGCCTACCGCCGCTGCCACTGGCTTCTAGTGTGGCAATAGCTAATGTGTGTTCACTTACCGTGTAGAATATCTCGTTGAGGTGGTAATTGTAGGCGTTTCTCACATAAGTGCGTATAATTTTATCGCGTCGCTCGCCCTCAAAGCCATTCTGTATGTCGTGCGCGCTGAAACGCCAAATGGACTCGCCCGTAACGACGCCAAAGAGTACATCATAATGTCCGGCAATGCCCGCTACAGTGGCGGCACCAGCGAAATAGCCACCGCCACCAAATGCGCCACTGCCCGCGCCAGCACCAGCGTTGCCACCACCACTAGAGCCACCAGCATCGGCTGATGAGCGCTTCGAGCTGCGCGTCATTAAATCATCGATATCGAGATTGGAATGCCCGGGTCGTATGACAACGCCATCAACCTAAATTGAAAAAAAAGCACACACACACACACATACGCACGCACACAGAGAAGAAAGCAAAGGAAGCCAAGTTAGTAATAAAGTTAGCTGAGGCATAGGGAAAATCAAAAGCTAAGCAAGCGACGCAATGATCAAAATAGAAAATTGCATGTAGACAAAAACAAAACAAAAAAAAACAAAAAAAAGTCTGCTAAAAGCCATACAAAAAAAACAAAGTAAGCAGAGATACCAACAAAAGAACAGAAAAACAGAACAAAACAAAACAGAAATGTTGTCAAACCTTTTGGCGTTGATGTAAAGAAAAATAACGTAATGAAAATCTGTGATAAGCAAGCGGGGGAGTCACTTGAGTGCCATAGAAAATGCATTCTTTACAAAACTGCTTCAAATTGTTGCCCTTTTTGTTGTTTTAATAACTGCTATGTATTGTTGTTGTTGTTGCTTTGATTTTTACTATTGTGGATTCCAAGCAGCCTGCAATGGCTTAATCCGCAGTAGGAGTATTGTTCAATGCCTGAGGTTGAAATAGCAACGATAAAGTCCTGGGCTGCTTCAACAGTTTGTCTAAGTGTTGCTGCGCCGCATTGTGTAGACAGGAAAAGTGTAGGAAAATGCTAGACGGCCAAGGCCATGCTTGAGATTCCTAAAGCAACATAAAACACATTTTTTCATCATACTTTTTCAATAGACCAGATTGACAAAACATTTTAAACTATTGATTAAATTCCCGCTGATGATTGATGTTTCCATTAGTCAATGATTAATTGACAGGAGAATGCTTTAGTTTTGATTTTTCCTACATTGCCACTTTGTGCACAAAGCATGCTGGCTATCAGGCAAGCTTTGAGCAGTGTTTAGGATTTTTTATTATAAAAAATTATATAAATTATATAAATGGGAAAAATCAAGATTTTTTTCTACATTTTTTGATAAATGAAAAATTACAAAACTGACAAGAATTCTGCTTGGCATGCTTTTGGGAGTGTTTAGAATTTATAATGATTAAATACACTTCAGCTATTTGGGATGAAACCACTTGAAATGTGAACAACCCGCTAAGAATTTCAGTAATTTTATTGAAGGTTGAAGAATTTTCTATTGCTCAATCAAGAATTGGCAATAATTTGAGAATTTTTTTTACATAGCATAACTAAAAGAGTATTTAAATTCACAATTTTAAATATGGCATGTTTTGGAAGTGTTTACAATTTATAATTATTAAATAGACTTCAGCTAATTGGTATGGAACCACTTGAATAGTTGAAAACCCGCTAAAAATGATAGTAAAAATATTACTTGAATTTTCTATTGGTCAATCAAGGATTGGCAATAATTTGAGCATTTTTTTTACTATAGCATTACCTTAAAGAGTATTTGAAATTCACAATTACTGAACAGCCTTCCATTAGCTCAAATATTTTTTTCTTGGCATGTTTTTTGAATTAGTGTTTAGAATTTATAATTATAAAAGTGACTTTAGTTTTTAATCATCTAATTAGGATGGAACCACTTGAACAGTCGACAACTCGCTAAGAATTCAGTAATTTGATTGAAGGCCTTCTTGATGGTTGAATTTTCTATTGCTCAATCAAAAATTTGTTACAATTTGACATTTTTTTTTTACCATGCCATAACTTAAAGTGTATTTAAAATTCATAACTACAAAACAATACCAAGGCCTTCAATTTGTAGTTAGCCCATAAGAAGGCTCTAAATAGGCTTTAGGGAATTGGTTTTGAAGTAGATTTTTTTGTGCAGAATTGAAAAATACTAAATCGAATCCAACAGAATATTTAGGTAGGTTTGAAAAATGTTCAATTAAATTAAATACAGTTTGACTTTAATAGAATCTCTAGAATTTCTATGCAGATGCAGCTTCTATCAATTGTGTCTTTGCTGGTTTTACACACTTCAAAATATGCTTACAGTTTTCTAATATAAACTTTGACATCGAAATTAAATTTTTCTAAAATATAAAAAAGAAATTTAATTACAGCAAATTTTGTTCTAGGCTTACTCCAATAGTCTTCAATGTTAGATACTGCTTGCGTTGCTCAGTAAAATGCTCAATCCTGTTTGGTAGCCTCTGCAAGTCGGATGAGTTTTTTTTTTTTGCTCTACTGCCAATTTAAGTTGCTAAACACTAATATTCACAGCTAAATATTTATTGTCTAGTCTATGGCTAGTTACTTTTGAAAGCTTTAGAAACCGCCCTCGTTTGGCTGCCTTTTTGAAATTAGTTTTTAGTTTTGTTTTGCATTGTTTTGTGTTTTTTTTTTTTTTTGTGAGCCAAAGTTTCCACAAATTTCAGCTCTTCAAAATGAAAATGAAATAATAATAACAACAAAAACTTCACAATTTCCATTTCCGCGCTGGCCCCACACTCACCGATGGTCCAAATGAAGTAAGAAAATTGGGCGCCTGTATATCGGCAGCGTATAAATCCTCCAGCGGCACATCACGCAGACAGTCCACAATTTGCTCATGATGTTTATTCAAGTCCTCGGGTATGCTGCAGTTCAGCTCCTTGGCCAGTTTGATGGCAAACAGCACGGGATCCTCGACCAGGGCCCATGACGAGTACGCGGAGCCGGACATGAGTATGGCGCGTTGAAACAGTCCGCGCACCATGGTGGGCGATGTCATCAGATAGTTAATGCAGGCGGCGCCAGTGCCATGTCCCGCTAGTGTCACTGCATTGGGATCGCCACCGAATTTCTGTATGTTTTGCTGTATCCAATGCAGCGCAGCCATTTGATCCATCAGGCCATAGTTGGCCACACGCGCATGGGCATGCGGACTGGGATTGGCATTCAGGAAACCTGTGGATGGCGGCGGCAGCTGAGAGCCGAGCACTGAGTGAAGTACGGCTGCAGCAAACTTACCTAGTATGCCCAGGCGGTAGTTGAGCGTTACGACTACCACCTCACCGTAGCTGGCGAGCACGCTGCCATCGTAGGGATTGCCGCTGCTCCACTCGAAGGACTCGCCGTGTATGAAAACAATTACGGGCAGCTTTTTTTCACTGGCGCCGGCTGCAAATGGAGCAACAATAAGGTCACCGGCTGTCGCATTAGCAAATGAGAAATACAAATTCATGGTGTCGCACAAACAAGTGCCACGCCCATGCCCACGTCCATGGCTGGCCGAAACTTGACTTGCTAAACGCACTTAAGCGCCATTAAATGCTTCCTGTTCGCGTGCAAAGCTGATTTTGATTTGCCGCTGGTTTTTTTCTGTTGCCATTTCCGCAATGCGCCTCGCGTCTATTGTGCGCGTTGCCCGCGCACCGCTGCCTGCCCCCAGATACTGATGTACAGTACAGGCACTTGTGGCACAGAAATTGCGCTAGATTAGCCTTGCCTTGGTGTGGCAAGCTTATTTTCATTTTATTTTCTTCTTTGCTTTCCCACTCCCACTCCCACCCACCCACCAACTTTGCCACTTGCCATTTGCCATTTGCTTTACTGCATTTACAGATAAAAATTTAGATTTCTTTTTTCCTGCCGCGCGTGCTGTGCACTTAATGTAGGTACAAATGTTGTTGTTTAATGGCTTTTGTGCTTTTGTTTTAAGTAAAAATTATTGGCATTACGTGTCGTATGATTAATCTTAATTAATTGAATTTAAATAAGATTTATGCCAAGCACTCGACTGCTATTGCATTCAGCCCACTGCCATAGCGCACAAAGCGCTTATCGATGGCTAAGCTGTGCTGCCACGCCTCACCCCCCCGTACAAGATAATGGTCTAGCCACACGCCACACAGGCATAATCTGTGTGATTCTATTATTGGAGCGCTTGCCTGCCTTTCTGCCATTACAATTAACATTTATGACAATCTTCAATTGCTTGGCCAACTTTCTATTGCCGCTGAGCTTATGAAATTTTAACAAGTCTTGAAGCAATTCGGTAAACGCCAATTAAAGTTATGAAAAAGTTGGCCAGAAATTGCCACTGGCTTGGAGCTTGATAATGTGTTACCATTGGAGAAGCTTCTACACATACCATTGACGGGTGAAAATATATTCAAATACAGGCAGTCCTCTGACTGATTTTCCAAAAACGGCAGCAGCCTTTTCAGATATTCTAAGCGACCCTTGGGCATCTTCTCCAGTGCGGCAGTTTCGTTTTGGATGTTGGGCAAACGCTGCGGGCATACGGGACTGTACTTGTCCGAGATGCGTATGCCGTCCCAAGGTGCAGGCGCGCGTGTGGGACTAAAGCTGCGGCACAAAAGAACAAATACAAAACATGCAACTCTATAATTAATTCTAATTATATATAAAACAATCTCTTACCGATTTTGCTTAATTGGCGGCGTTGCGTATGGCACCCCCAAGAATACCTCGACGGAGCGCAGGAAACGAAAACTATCCAATGGCAAAATCAGGCCATGCAATCGTCCATAGCGTGTCTGCACGATGCGGTGCCCCAATCGGGCATTCTTATATATATCCAATGTGGAGGCGAACACGCAGCTGAGGCAGATGATGAGCCCCATGAGCAGCAGCAATTGCTGGCATTGCATCATTGTCACTGCGATGCGCATTTTATATAATTTTCTTTTGTTTATAATTGCTTTCGGACAACTTCTGCTGCTTATGTAATACTATACATATACCATATATATATATATATATATAGATAGAACAGTAATCGGATTACTATCTATTATATATTACTATTATTGCTGCTGGCAGTGTTGTGCAATGCAATTTTCTATGCGTAGACAAAAACAAGTGTTGCGCTCTGTTGCCAAATTGTTTGGGCTGATTCATGTTGCGTCACAGTAGGCTGCAAGAGAATTTTGAAAACATTTAATATGAGAAAAATCTGTAGAAATACAAGCCTCATGTACATATTTTCTTAAGCTAATTGAAAGGCAAACAAAGCATTGGAAACTGCGGAACCAAAGCAGATTTGCAGATTTAATCTGCATTGAAAGAAATTACAAACTCATTTCGAGACTCCGCTTTGTGTATTTACTTAAAAGCATGAGAATCAACTTTTTGTGCTTCTCATTATACAATTAAGGCAGAACAGCGTATTTCCTTGGAGCCTTTTGATTTGTCATGTTCTGTTTTGTTTAGGAGCCGCACCAGCAAAATATTTGCATAAATCGATTGCTGCAAACCAAATGGATTTGCATTCATAAAAAATACACATTATTTTTGTGTAATTTATACCATTTTTGTATGGAATTAAATAAATAAATAAAATTAAAATAAAATATAAAACAGAGAGTAAACTGTTTCATTCACTGTTTTAGATACAACTGGCAATACTTTTTTGTAGCTCATTACAATTTAGAATTTCTTGTTATATTTTAAAATTTGTATCTTAGTACCTTGGAGAAAGAAAATCGAAAACTCGAAAATCAACAGCTCAAATCCAAAAATATTATGGAGCACAAAAGTCAAGCTCAAGTGCGCTTCAACATAAGTTACTAATAATAAAAAAAATTATAATAAAAAAAATTATGATAAAAAAAAAAAATTATAAAAAATAATAAATAATAAAAAAAAAAAAACATAAAAAAAATAATATTAAAAAAATAAGTAATTTTTCTCCTACTTTAGCCTAATATAATTAATATAATAAAATTGCGTCATTAAGGTGCTAATAGAACGAGTTTAATGCTAAGTATTTAATAATAATAAAAAATTAATATTTTTCTTTTTTTTCGTGCTTGTTACCTCAGATCCAGGACCTTTAAGCAATTTTAAAATTTGTACCCTACCTTAGCTGAAAACGTACAAAAAATCAACAGCTCGAATCCAAAAGTATTATGGAGCACAAAAGTCAAGCTCAAGTGCGCTTCAACATAAGTTAACAATAATAAAAAAAAAATTATAATAAAAAAATATTATGATAAAAAAAATAATAATAAAAAATAATAAATAATAAAAAAAAAAAAAACATAATAAAAAAAATAATATTAAAAAAATAAGTAATTTTTCCCCTACTTTGCCCTAATATAATTAATATAAAACATTTCGTCATTAAGGTGCTAATAGAATAAGTTTAATGCTTGGTATTTAATAATAATAAAAAATTAATATTTTTCCGTGCTTACTTTAAAGAAAAATGCAAATTGTTTGAGTTTTTGTGTTTTCGGGTTCGAGCTCGAACATGACTAAATTGCTCATTAAAGTCACGCGAGTTTGCGGAAGGGTCTTAAAATTCACTGGGTGAAACCCCTTTTTCAATTTGAAGCTGTTTGCAGACCTGCTACTTATTTTTCTTAACACTTATAAATTCTTAATTGAAATGGATGTTTTAAAATTTCAGTTTGAGTGCTCTCGAATTTAGCTTGTCTCATTTTTGAATTCGTAGGAATTTTCGTTGTTTATTTTTCTTTAATAAAGACTAGAATATTCTCAATGCCAATTAAAAGAGTAAAAATTCTGGTAGTGAGTATAAAAATGTTAGTTCTTAGCAACATTTAAGGCGAATTAATATAGCTGAATTTTGTTGAATTTCTAAGTAAAATAGTGTAAAGAAAAACTAAAATAAATATATATATTTTTTTTTAAACTATGAAAGTTTGAAACGATTTCACAAATTTGTCGTTAGTTGTCATAGTTCACGCTCCGGTCACCTTGCCACAAATAACAAACGTTTCGACTATAGACAAAAGAAGTAGCCGTTAGGAGCATTTTATCAAAGGATGACAATCTAGCAGATCTGATGAAGTATCAACAAATATTTTTCACGAATATTAGCAGTGGCAGAATTGCTAAATGTATAAAAGAAATTATAGCAAAACATAGCCTAATTATATATAAAAAAAATAGCTAGAATCGCGGCTAGTAATAATTTTTGAATTTTTTAGCAATCGAATTTTTAAAATAGTTAGAATCAGCTATAAAATAGCTAAATTAGCAAGACTGCCGCTAGCATAGCAGTCTTGTCAAATTTTACGTCATCACAGAAGCACATGCACATAAACACAAACATATAGGCACACACACACGCACATACACACACACACACATAGATGACACTGTAATTCTCAAGGCGTTAAAGCTTTAGTTTATTAAAGTTTTCCGCGTGACGAATTTCGCACTGCAAAGCCTGCAGACGAGGTAAGTCTGGAATAGATCTGATAAGCTGCGATAGCTCTCTTGATTTTGCTGCTACATTTTTTTTATATAAAAATCTCTACAAGAGCTTTACGCCTTGCCCGCTCTTAGCTGACTTTTGACAATGTGAAATCTAGATGTTTGGGTTTGGTTGAGCAACAACGAACGAACAACGAGCATTTAAACAATATGCACGATTGTCTTAAATTGTCAAAGGATTTATACACGTTTTTCTTGTCCATTGATTTTCATTTGTTTTTTTACATTTTCATTTACAGTTGAAGCTATTTAGAAATTCATTTTGCGTTTGTGTTTGTCTTTTGTTTTATTTGAAATAGCTTGTTGGCTTGCCTGCTGCATTTGTGCTAGTTCATAGCTTTACTGGCTTACTTTTGGCTTTTCTTTTTGATATACGCGGTTATTGTTCTGCTGCCATGGAACACATTTGGTTGGCTGTCCTGGTGGCAACTGGCCCAGCCAAGTAAAACGCATAAAAAAGTTGTCGACATTTTTTTGCCTGACGGATTTTTTTTGCAATAAAAACTGTGAAAATGAAAACAAGTGAAAATTTACATGCTCTGCCATAAAATTCACATAAATTTTTGTGGTGGTAAATTTAATACGATATGTTTTATAGAAGAAGCAGCACATACTACTTTACACTAAAATATTTCGAAATACGTCCGTGCCACAACAATTTTTTATTTTTTTTTAAATTATGTCATAACTTGGCTGCTCATTGTACTAAATGTGTATGCTTTTTTTTTTGCTGTACAAATTGTTGTGCAAATTTGATAGAAAGTCCTTTGATAGCAGCTAGAGTCGATCTCCTGCTTAGTTGTAAGATTCTGCTCACAAATTTGTCAATGCATCCGACTGTTTTTATATTGGTTACCTGTCAGACTGTTTCTTTTCAGCTTACTGGCGGAATATCCTACTTTGGCTAACTTAGAAAAATGAGCCTCATGAAAGGATCTATCGCATGATTTTGTCTCAAAAACCTAACGCAGAATTTTGCTATAAAAATTGACATTTGGTATAAAATTCTGAGATCTTAGTTGAAAAATGTGTCTCATGTAATAGTCTGTCAAAGGCTTATACCTTTCACAAAGAGTTATTGTTGACCTCTGCCGCAAGATGTACCTGTTTTGGGTGATTTTTTCAGGATCTAGTAGAAAAATATGCCGCAAGTTTCTATTGAAAGCTTCTGCCCCAAAGATCTATTCCCGAATCGTCGGCAACATTCTGAGGTCTTAGTCGAAGGCTTCTGCCTAAAGCAATGAGCTATTTGAGACTTTGGATTGCAAGTTTTGCCGTTTTTGGGTGACGTTTTGAGGACTTTGTTGAATAATATGCCTAATGTGAGGAAGATTGAATATTTTTAGCTGTGATTTACGCTTTCAAAAGAACTTTTGATGTAAGTTTCTGTTATATGAAGGTTAAAGAAGATAGTTTTTTGTTGGGTCTTCTGAAAGCAGATATGCCAAGTCTGAAAATTCCACGTTTTTATTGAAAGTTCTTGAAGTTTCTCGCATTATGGCGTTTAATAAAATCAAGTCGAATAATTTATAGAAATTAATTTTCTGTAGATTTGGTAAAGGCTTACGGTACAAGAGTCTTCCACTGTGCAGATGTCTTTTTTTGGGGCAATTCATTGAACTTTGTTGTTAGGCTCAACCCCAAAACATCAATTCAAGTTTCTAGAGTGTTACAATTTTTTTTAAGAATTTAAGCTGGTTCAAGTTCTGACTATGCTGATGAGAAAATTGTGAAAGCTTTTTCAAATAGCTATACAGATATTCTGTTGTTGTCTTGATGGCCTATCCAAATGAAACAAACCCAAAACAAAACCAACAAAAGTTTTATACGAACTGAAGAAAGTTTGTGAAATGCAAAAAAAAAAGCAAAATAATTTTAAGTAACTCTTAAAGGCAAGCTTTTTTCTGAGCAATCGTTTTTAAAAGTGTCAACGAATAATTTTTCAAGTACTTTTTGAAATAAAATATTTAAGATTGTGTCGCTTCTCTGTAAAAAGTTGAGGTTTTTCAATATATTTTTGCTTTATTTTCAAAACTTTAGCAGCCTGGGCATAGATTCAATGCTCATTTTCCTTGGCTAATTTTCAGTAAAAGCAACTCACAGCTGGCTTTGCTGAGAGGCAGTTGATTTCGTGCTACAAATGCGAGTGGCGCAGCTCTGTGCTTTTGTGTGTCCTGCTGTCGAGCTCAAGGTTATGCCTATGCATATTGCCTGTCTTTGCTTTGGGCATATTTGTGGCATATTTGTAGCAGTCCACCCGCCATGCTATTTATTGTTTTGTGGGCGTAGGCAAAAGAAAGAACTCATTATTCATATATTTGAAATACATAGTACACGCCCACTAATAAATAGTCATAGTCAGCTTATTTGGAAAGCCCAAAGCCTTTGCAAGGTTACTTTTGAGAACAATGTTAAATTTTCTGACAGTATTTAGCAACTTGTTTCGATATAACAAATAAAAAAAAAATTATATATAATAAATTAAATTGTTTTCAAGCGAAATTTAAAATGCGTTTCGATGCAATTCGCAAGGTGTGGACCAAGTGGCAAAAGTTGATACGACCTTTTTGTAAGAACAGGGAAAACAAGCTGAGCCCATCTGGAGATGTTAAGAGTAACGAAATTAGCATCAAACCAAGGCCAGCATGCTACAAGAATCGCATTCTTACACCTTGCTGGCCAGAGCAGCCCAAGGCGACGCCGGAAAAAGAAGCAGAGAAAGAGAGCCTGTGCAATGTTAAGAGAGCACCAAGGGAATTCAAACTGAAGCTGGGGGATACATTGCGAAATGTAATGACCGAGCTTGGCATGCCGAAGCCTAAAAAGCGGGACATATACACGCCCAAGCTGGAGCCAACGGACGGCAGCGAGAAATGCTGCAAGAAGCCAGAGGTGTTGCCGCACTGTGATGACCCTGAAGAGCCTTGCATTACGCCCGAAACAGTGCAGGAGAGGTGTGCGAAAAATCCGCCGGCACCGCAGAGCGTGCCTGGCAATGAAGTGCTGTGGCAGACAATCAAGCGCTCGCTGCTCATTTGTGGCGGCAAAGAGAAGCCGATCACCCAGTTTCCCGACAGCCTGCAGAATCCTAAGCAAGCGTTGCTCGAAGTAAGTGAGGCACAGCGTTTCATCAGCGACGTATTCGCGGCAATGGATGTGCCAGAGAAGGCGGCCGGCGAAATGGCAGACTCGCTGATAGCTGCCGACTATTTGGGGCATCGCAGCATGGGTATACATCGTTTGCCAGTCATAGCGGCGGACTTGCTCAATTGCACAGTGGATCCACGCACACAACCCAGACTGGAGCTTGAGAGGCCGGCTATGGCGCTGGTGAATGGCAACAATGCGCCTGGCCCAGTGGTGGCGAACTATTGCATGGATGTGGCCATCAAGAAGGCGAAACAGCACGGCATTGGCTGGGTGGCCGCACATCAGTCCAATTGCATAGGCATGTGCTGCTGGTATGCCTGCCAGGCCATGTCGCATAACCTCATTGGCATATGCATGTCGAATGCGCCGCCCACGCTGGTGCCCAGCGGTGGCATTGAGCCCGTGCTGGGCGAGAATCCCATTTCCTGCTATGCCAGCGGCTGTCACGAGCAGTTCATCATGGACTTTGGCATGTCCAGTGTGCCCATAGAGCAGCTGGAGCTGGACTACTGCAACGGCAAGCTAAGATGCATGCCAGAGACGCGTGCGCTGAATCTGAGCGGCAAGCCCACGACCTGCGTCAAGGAAGCGCTGATCGCACAGCGGCTGCGCGCTTTTCAGCCGGATCACAAAGGATTTGGACTGGCCGCCATGGTGGATGTACTGTGTGGCGTCATGACAGGCGCCAATTATGCCACACAGATACGCCGCCGTGGCGTCTACAGCCCAAACAATCCGCCCAGAAATCTGGGCCAGGTTTTCATAGTCATAGATCCGGCATTCTTTAATGTGGACTTTGAAAAGCGCCTGGTCGAATTCCATCGGCTGCTGCGTAGTGTGTCGCCTTGCAACGCCTGTCAGCCACCGATGGTGCCAGGCGACAAGGAGGCACAACACTTGCAGCAGGTGAACGATCAAGGTGGCTTCACGTGCCAGCCGTGCACGCTCTGTGTGCTCGAGGAGCTCGGCGCGCGCTTTGACATCGAGCCACTGAACGTAAAATGCGAGATATAGCAAAATGCGTTGGCTTAATTGCTCGGCAATTTGCGCAGCGCCATAATGAATGAATTTCAGGTTAGGCAGCGTCAACAGCGACCTCAAAAAAAAAAAAATTATATATATAGGATTAGAGGCGGCGGCTGGCTGAGCTCTGTCGCGCTGCCCTACTAATTATGCTGTGTTAAATAATTCAAAAAGTTGGAAAAACAACCAGTAGACACGCCGATTGTCTGGCGCTGTGCTTTGCTGGTTCTTCGCTTTTATGTACAATTTTACTGCCTGGTCGCTCGTTCGCAAAATGTGCAATAAAAAATAAAAATGGGTGAAATTAAAGACGAGTTGTAAGTTGTTTTCCGTTGTCTCTCTCCACAAATGTGAGCGCTCAAGTGAAAGTAAACAGCTGCGCATACATACAAACATATATGTATATACATATCTATACATACATACATATCTATGCCAACGCACAGTCATAAAAATCAATAGAGCACGATGAAAAGGCGTCTTGAAGAAATCAGCAAGAAAATTCAGAGCCAAAAAAAACCAGAGCAACCAGAGAATCAGCCAAATCATTGCAAGAATGATTAATTTGATTTCGGCAGCAGCGTGCATCATCAGCCTGCGGGGATAGTCATTGACATTGCCCATGACATGGCAGCGCAATAGGTACTACACGTTATGCTACTTAGTAAACGTCACCCGGGCGTATGAGTAATAAGCGTAAACTTTTTATGACAGACGCCAGCGCCAATGCATGCAGGCACGCCTGCTGCTCGCTACATCCACTACATGTGGTAAATTATGGCAACATCGATTGTAAGCGCATGAAAAAGGCCGTTGAAGTTAGCCAGAAGCCAGGAGCCAGGAGCCGGGATCCAGGAGCCAGGCCCCCGCAAGCCCGCTGCCGTCTGAGCTATGCTTTTGGCCAACACCTGCGTTTCGCTGGCACTCTTGTTGTGGCCTGTGGTTGCTGCTGGATTTATGACATTGTAATCGTTTATTATTTGGTAGTCGTTTATTATTGTGTAGCAAGCGTTGCTAAATGAGTTGCATAAAACCGTTTCCACTTATTTAGTCAAAAATAATTACAAATGAGAAAATCTATTTTCTCCCACGAAAATATGAAAAATTATGCGCTGGATTATGTATGTATACACCTGAAAGGTGCGCACATTTTTAGCTAATTTATAATTCCCATGAAAAATACATTATTGCCGTGCTCGATGAACAATTCTCTGATACTCGCGGCTGCATAGAAATTTCATGAAATCCAGCACGGCTAATGGCCTATTTTCAGCTGTTTTTTTTTTATGTCTTTCAATTATTTGCAATTTTTTTTTGCATGTCTTTTGAATCTTTTTACGCAATTGTGCTAGTATAAAACACAGATTTTTTTTCATTTAAACTATTTTAATTGCACAATAATTCAAATGCTGCCGCTTCATCATCATTAAGCGCGTACGTAATAATAATATGCATGGAAAAAAAATAAATAAATAAAAATAGATAATATACAAACGTGACAAATTGGCGTCCAACGAATTATCAACAAAATAAAAAAATAAATAAATAAATAAATACACAACATCAGTGTAGTCTCTGCTGTGGTCTGTTCGTTAACTTAAATCGATTGCGAAAGAATTAATACAGCAACCACATCAGCCTAAGAATTTTCATTTTGGTTGAATTCCATTTAAAATTAGCAAGGCAATTGTGTTGTATAACTACGTTAAAAATAAAAATTCTGCAAAAATTATACAATCCAAAAAAAAAAAAAATTCCCACTACGAATGCGAAATTATATCGAAAATTTAATTAGCTTTAAAAGCTTAGCTGCAACAAAGATACAAAGACCGACTAGCAGCAGAACTGCCAAGCGAAGATTGAAAAGAAGATCGTATATAGACCTAATGCAGTGCCGCAGACACAGGCGTTTCCACCGGAAATGGATGCACCAAAAGAAGAAAAAGGTCTAAAGCAAAGCTGGCCGCCGCAGCACCGGAAGAAAATACTCCACAAGCAGCAACAGCAGAACGCCCTCTAGAATGGACAGCAGACGAGCGGAACCACAGATAGTAGCATTTGACGCAAGTGCACCAAATTAGAATATAAGAAATAAAATAAAATAAATAATTAACACAATAAGAGTCTTCTGAGAGAGGCCTAGCGAGGCCTAAAACTGATTATTTTTTAACTATAAATATATTTTTATCTTTAATTATATTTAACTATTTGTTATCGATAATTTCATAAATAAAAAAAATGCATGGAACAGACTTTTATGATGCTGATTAGTGTTAGAAACTGCATGGGAACTAAGATGGCCGAGTACTTTCGAGTTAGATTCAAGTGCTTGGAGGAATATCTCGTATACAGCTTCGCAAATAGTTTGAGCATTATTATTAACAATAAAAACAGGGACGCGAAGAGCGAGTTTAGAGTAACGGCGTTGAAGCTGCAGTGATCCATATGCTTGCAGTGCTCATTCGCTTATAGCTAGTACGAAACAGGGGCGTACAATATTGAGTGAGTGATAAGTAAATAGTTGTTTTTGTATAAAATAAGTAAAGCAAGCACAGTGGGGCAAAGACCATTTACAGTTAATGAGAGCTGTTGGTGTTCTGCTCTGAACATCAATTATCCGAGTTAAATTTGTCTAAAAATTTTTAAAATTATATTTTATTTATTTATATTTATTTTTATATATTTTTATTTATTTATATTTATTTATTTTATTTATTTAGAACAGCTAAAATATAAATAACTCTTTATTTTAAATATATATTTAAACTATGAAATTTTCAAACAATTCCTCATCCCTGGCCACACTGTGAAGTAAGCTTGGATAACATGCTTTCTGTTCTTCTCTGATCACCAATTATCCGAGTTAAATTTGTTTAAAATTTTGGAGAATTATATTTTATTTATTAATATTTATTTATATTCATTTATATTTATTTGTATTTATTTTTTTTTCATTCATTTATATTTACTTATTTAGAACAGCTTACATATAATTGTAAATTGACTTTTAGCTCGTTTTATTTTATGTAAAAAATAAAAACTGGCAAACATAGTTAGGATCAAAAATAAGCTATCTTTAAGCTATGAAATTTTCAAACAATTCCTCACCCCTGGCCACACTGTGTAGTAAGCTTGGATAACACGTTTTCTGTTCTGCTCTGGACACCAAATATCCGAATTAAATTTGTCTAGAAATTTTTATAATTATATTTTATTTATTAATATTTATTTATATTCATTTATTTTTATTTATTTTTATAAATATTTATTTTTATAACTATTTATTTTAATTTATTTATATTTCTTTATTTTATTTATGTAGAACAGCTAACATATAGTTGTAAATTGGCCTTTAGCTCGTTTTTTTTTATGTTACTATTTTTAATAAAATAAAAACTGACTGACGTAGTTAAGATCAAAGATAAGCTATCTTTACGCTCTCTTTCGATTGTCTTACATCAGTGATTTATTATTTTTTTTTTCAAGATTTTTAAACAATTCCTCACCCTTGCCCGCATTGTGGAGTAAGCTTGGATAAGACGCTTAAATAGAAATCATACAAGCTACTGTTCGGACTTTTAAGCCCGGCTTACAGCTTACAGCTACAGTCATTGTAAGGCCGTGCCAACCAAGAGGATCAACAGCGAACGCCAATACTAAAATTGTGCCAGGATTTCGATCACAGCTGCTATGGGCTTATTGTAGTTGCCCTGCTACAAAACAATCTACAGCTTGCCAAGCTCAATAAAGAGCAATAAAGAGCATCCCTGTCAAGGCTACGTGCAGTTGAATTTTCTTACATTACAACTGCTCGTCATAAACATTTTTTCGGTGCTTCGGATGGCTTTATCAGGATTAGGATACCTCTTTTGTGCTGGCAAGGTCAGGCGGCATTACAATGGGCCTATACGGCCTCTATGTTGGCTGAGGGGCGGCATGAACATACCCAAAGCTAACTGCTTGACAACAGCCTCTAACGTGTTGTAAAGTTTCCACCTTACCGCTCTTCCCCATCCCTGCAATGCTACAGCATACAAAACGTTGCAGTTTCAATTTAGTTTCGCTCCCAGACGGAGACAGATTCTAAATAAACTTTAATGAAAAAATGTATTTATTTATTTATTTTCTTTTTTGGAAACAGCTTAAAAACCTTTAGCTTACACACTGGTTGCTGCCATTTCCGCTCATTCTTTTTGCGGCTTAGTCCCCCCCCTGCAATCTCGCTGTCATAATCAATGTTTCGCTGCTTGTTATTTTGCAAAAATTTGTCTTTACTTCGAAACTGACAACTTAAGCCTATTTGATGTTGTGTTGTTGTTTCTGCTTGATTTACCTTTGGTATAAATTACACATATATGAAATGTTTTACAATATCTGCTGACGTTTTTGTTGTTCTAAAAGTTGATAATAATCCTCAGCTCACTGCTGCCCAGTAGATGTTGCTGATTTTGTTGATGGTCAGCGCTGCAGGATTTAAGTCGCATGGAAAAAATGCCCGTTTTTCGCAAGTATCCTTTAGGTTGTTTGCAATTTGTTTTTTTTTTTCGGTTATTTATTTACTGTGTATGTTTTGTTTGCATGACAATTTACACTTGAATACACATGCACACACACTCGCACACTCACACACATATATACACACACATGTGAAAGCGTTTTCATTACAATTTCATTTCGTTTCCCTTTTTCAGCAGACTTTTTCTTTGTCGTTGCAAGCAAAAAATATTTGTATTTATTTATTTATTTTTTGTTTATAAGATTTTTAATTGAATTTCACTTTTATGTTGTAGTTGTTGCATTCGGTTTAGCAATTTAAATTACTTGGCACACTTGACTGACTGTCGTCTGGGCACATTTGGGGCGGCGGCACTGCATATTTGTGCACTCAATCTGCAATTTTTATTTTGCTTGCATTTTAAAATACATTTTCTTTTTCCTTTTTTTTTTTTGCTTTCAATTTTAAAGCTTGTATTTGGTGTATTTTGTATTTGTATTTTGGTGTTTTCTTTTCAGGCTACTATTGAATTTTTTATTTGAAGTATTTTTAAAATTCTAAACAAATCACATTTTCTGACCAGCGCCAGCCAACTCAATTTTGCATAGTGCTTAAATTGAAAATAAAAAAAAAAATACTGAATAAAATAAGCTTAAAAAACCCGTTGGTGATTACCATGGAGAAGGGGTTTTAAAATATATCTGCTGCTGTTTCGTGGTAAAGCATTTAAAACTATCCAGCAACAACATTAGATTTACATATTTGGCATGCAAAACAAATTGAAACAATTTAAAGTTTTTTTTCCCCCTGGCTGGAGTGATTTTTTAAAGTCCTGGGCCGAGTTATCAATGTAAAATATGTAAAGTTATGCCAGCTGTGTCGGAAAAACCAATCAAGGTAGGCTTAATAAGGAACTCAGTTGAATAGTGGGCTAAATTTTGAGCACACAGAAGCAAGAAAGAAAGTAAATCAAATTATTTTATTCTTGGTATTTGAGTGTAGAAATTTATTTGTTGCAATAATCTGGAAAACATTACTGCTTGGAAAAGCCTTAAGAAGCTTGTAGCATTGGCTGCGCCTTAAATTTTGAAAAACATTTAAATTGAATATAAATCAAATAGTTTTTAAAAACTAATTCTCAGAATATTCAATTTGACTGCTTTTCTTTCGTTTTTAGGCGACTGAGCAACTGAATGGATGGCCTTCAATATCTCAGAGTATTACATGCAGTATTGGTCAAGCATTATACGGAGGCGTGGCACTGCAAAACTTGTTGCTGTTGAAAAGCAAAATATAATAGCCGCTCGCTAAGCATTCATACAATTTTTATAAATATTAATTTGAATAATAAGTAATAATAATTTTAGTATTAAGTTTAGTATTAAGTTTAGTATTAAGTTCAGTATTAAGTTTAGTATTAATTTTAGTGCTTAGTTATTGTATTGTTTAGTATTAAGTTTAGTATAAAGTTTAGTGAGAAGTAGTATTCAGTTTAGTATTAGGTTTAATATTATGTTTAGTGTTAATTGTAGTATTAAGTTTAGTATTAAGTTTAATTTTAAGTTTATTATTAAGTTATTGTATTGTTTGGTATTAAGTTTAGTATTCAGTTTAGTATTCAGTTTAGTATAATAAGCAAATATGTGTATATAATCTTCTAGTACTAAGTTTAGTATTAAGTTTGGTTTTAAGTTTATTATTAGGTTTAGTATTCAGTTTAATTAGGTTTAGTATAATAAAAAAATATTTTCTATATTCTTTTAGTATTAATTTTAGTATTAAGTTTAGTTTTAAGTTTATTATTAGGTTAATTATTCAATTTAGTATTCAATTTTATATTAAGTTTAGTATTCAATTTAGTATTCAATTTTATATTTAGTTTAGTATTAAATTTTGCATTAAGTTTAGTATAAAGTTTAGTATGTAAGTTGTGAGTTTGGTATAATTAACAAATATGATTCTATATTCTTCTAGTATTAAGTTTAGTTTTGAGTTTATTATTACGTTATTGTATTGTTTAGTATTAAGTTTAGTAAGTAATAGTAATCAGTTTAGTATTGGGTTTAGTTTTAAGTTAACTATTAAGTTTAGTATTCAGTATTTAGTATTAGGTTAAGTATTCAGTTTAGTATTAAGTTTTATATTAAGTTATTGTATTGTTTAGTTTTAAGTTTAGTATTAAGTTTGTAGTATTAGTATTACGTTTAATATTAAGTTAATTATTAAGTTTAGAATTAAGTCTAGTATTATGTGTAGTTTTAAGTTTAGTATAATAAACAAATATGTTTCTATATTCTTCTAGTATTAAGTTTAGTATTAAGTTTAGTTTTAAGTTTATTATTAAGTTATTGTATTGTTTAGTGTAAAGTTTAGTGAGTAGTAATATTCAGGTTAGTATTAGGTTTACTATTAAGCTTAATATTCAGTTTTAAGTATTAAGTATTTAGTATTAAGTTAAGTATTAAGTTTAAGTTTAGTACTAGGTTTAGGATTCAGTTTAGTATTAAGTATAGTATTCAGTTTAGTATTAAGTTTAGTATTCAGTTTAGTATTAAGTTTAGTGAGTCAGTGAAGTATTGAAGCATTAAGTTTAGTTTTATATATTTTTTTTTCAGTTTATATACAGTTTAGTATTATATTTTGTATTAAGTTTAGTATTTAGTTTAGTATTAAATTTAGATAAATAAACAAATATGCTTTTATAATTTTAGGTAAGGACATTTATTTAGCTAGTTGAACAACAAACTATCTTACTCCCCAAATAGTAGTTCTTAAATCCATAGAGCTGAATTGGCAAAATTTTTTTAGATTTAGTGTATTACCTAGACTTGTTATACAAGCCAAAATATGAAATTTTTGGTAACTTTAAGACTTACATGGAGCAGAATAATCGCTCTAAAAAAGTAGGCTCAAGTAGGCCTTTCGATAGGAAATATAGCCTATTATTGGCGCTATAACACTGATTCTACAGTGTGCTTCGCTGAGCTCACTAAGAATCCAATTTTGCTCGACAGCTTTTCTTCTGAAATCTATATTCTAAAGCTGAATCCTAGCAGGATTATAATAAAACTATCTTCTATAGGCAATATGTTGAGTTGTAGATTCATAATATTTTTATCTATAGAAAAATATATCTATGTAAGCCGAATTCAGCAATAAATAATATAATTTAATATTCGATAATGCCAAAACCCCTCGTGGAAAAGTTTTAGTATATATTTTGTGTGCTGAACGTGTAAACAGAGAGTTGGTGCTAGAGTTGGTCCTACACCCACATAGGACAGTAGACAGCTTTTGAAGCTTAGTCCTGGCCAGCGTAATAGCTTTATGTGCTGCGCATTGTTGAGTAAGTCAATCGGATAAGTTGTTCAATAAAGCAAATCACTTTCGTTCATTTACATTAGAAGCAACCAGCTGTAGTATAGCTGGCTAGGCTGGAGCTGAAAGACTTGCTAATAGGCAAGCAGTCAGCTATACTTCAAGCGGCTAATACATGCGGCTCTGGGAGCATAGCCAGCCAGCTAAACTGGCTGCAAGTGAACGCCTATTTTAGCCATGATGAATGACTTTTAGCTATTCGAATTAAATATTCAGCGAATTAACTATTTCGCTTTGAACCAGCTTTAACTCTGTTTTGCTGCAAAGTATTCACTGCGAAATGGCTGAGCTGAAAGCAGTATTTAAGTGTGCGATAATAAAAGCTAAAATAAAACCTGCCTGCATAAATATTTTCCATAAAGCATAAAATGTGTAATGACGACAATAAAAAAAATGTTGCCGCTACATGTATATTTTGTGCTCTGTAATCGTAGAAATATAAAATAAAATAGGTTATCAAGTCAATTTGCATATGCTGTGAATTGCTTTATAAATTAATTGCAGGCAGCATTAAAGCTGGAATTAAGAAAATGGGCTGGCTCCCACTCAAAAATAGTGCGACCGTCTAGCTGACCTTTGGAAAATTCGAAATAGAAAAGAAACGAAAATTTATGACGTGCTTAGTAAGCAGGCTGCGCAGCATTGGAGGCGGCTACGCAGGCACGCAAATTAATTAGCAAGAGCGCAGCAGAATGCACTTAAATGAGATTAAAGATGGCACATCCGGTCGAGCTTGCCCACAGGCAATTGTAAATATTTCGTAGCTTATAAAAATTCGCTAGACTTAGTTTTTAGTTAATTGAAATTGAACAACTAACTTAAAAGTTACATTTAAGTTGTAATTTTTTAAATGAATCCAACTGCAAGCTATTCATGCTGAGGCATCTTGAAATTAAAATTTTTGTTGCCTACTTTTTGGGGTTCCGTACACTTGCGCACAATCTTTGAATATTTTTCATTAACAATTTTAATTATTTAGGCTTTCCCCGCTCTGCTCTGCGTGCTCGAATTTTGTATAAGCCAGCGGCAGACTGCCTAATTGCGTGCAAAGCCATACCGTGGGCATGCAGCAATCACGCAGCAGCGCCTTATTCAACATTCAAATGAATATAACGGTCAATGACCGTTAAGTGGAATGTGTGCAAGACTTGCAAGAGTTGTCGCAGTTGACTTAAAGCGATGGCATGCAGGCGTTTGTGTTTGTTTTTATTTTACAGCTATGAGTTGAGGCAACGCCTGAATTGCCGGCAGCTGTAGCTGAGTGCGCGACGCAGCTTAGACAACGGCTGCTGTGACGCGTCATTAAGCTATGAGCACAAATACACACACACACACACATGCACATGCACATGCTTTCACTTTTATTTTTGTGTGCTGGCAAATTTTTGTTTTAATGATTCAACACTTTTGATTTTTGTTGTTGTTGTTGTTATTGTTCTTGATTTGTTTCACTGCTGACAGCGCAAACGAAACTTTGTTGTTGCTTGCTGTTGATTTTGTTGTTATTCTTGTTACCGCTATACAGCTATACAGCTGCCTGTGAACGCGCACTCACACAGAGCTGGTGCCGCGTGCACTGATGCGCTACAATGCTTCACTTGTGTCCACGACGCACGAAGGTGTTCCAACGACTGAGGCTGCCTGTCGGTGTTGGCCAGGCTTCTGGCTTCGGCACGCCGCCTTGCCAGCTGCCAGCAGCAGCCCGTTAACGTTATGTGGGTTAAGTTTTTGCAAGAGCAAACAAGAGAGCGCCACTGGAAGTGGATTGCATTTTCGAAGAGCAACTTTAATGCGCTCTTTGCGCTTCGTAGCGCAAACAGCTGTTTGCTTCTGTGGCTGTGCGTTTGTTGTTGCCTTTTCAGCATACAAAATTAAGTCAATTTGATATTGCTTTTGTTTTTTTTTTTGTTTCTTACTCGCTTGCTTGCTTCTGACGACTGCTTTGCTTACTTAGCTTTGTATAGCACGCTATAAGCGTATGTGTGTGTGTGTGTCTGTGTGTGTATTTTTATGCTTTTGTTATTGCCGCAGTCACATGGCGACGTCGCCAACGCAGCTGTTGCGGCAGGTAATGGTTCCCTTAGCTGTTCCATTACCTTGAACATTGGTTTTTTCTGACTGCTTTTTTTCCTTTTTTTTTTTTTTATTGGTAATTTTTATTTTGCAGTAATTTTATTGCTTTTTCGCTTGGCGTTTTTTATTTGGTTTTAATGGACATAAATTACTAAGAGAATTTGATTATTTTACATAAGGAAATGTTTTATTGTTTAAAGCTTAAACTTTACTGCATTGGCCAAATATTGGAATTTATCGAAAACTAAATATTCATTTATCTGTATAAAATTTGTTATATTATTGATTTATTATTATTATTTTTTTGTTTTGTTTTTTTTTTTTAAGTATTTCAACAATTTATGCTCAGCATGCTGTAGCCTTGCCTTCGCCTTTGGCCTTTTATCTGCATTAATTAAACGATACATTTACTACAACAACAACTACATTCAACTAACTAACCGCAAAAACACATGTCTTAAATCACTTCAGGCGCTGCTTTCGTGCCAGAGGCCCTCTCGCTCTGCGTCTCTGTAGTCTGAGGAGGAGCCCTGCGGTATGGCGACAAATCAGCAGCAGCCTAATATGATGAGCATGCCAGGCGTGCGTGCGTTTTGACCGCAGTCTCTGCTGTCGCCAATGAAAATCCAAAGCAATAAAAACAGACAGCCTGGCAAAGGAAAATGGCAATGAGGAAAGCGAAAAACAGAATAGCAGAAAAACTATGCACTCGCCTAGCCGACGCACGTTGAGCGGCATAATTGAAAGCAAAAAAATAAATATATATAAAAAAAAAAACAGAAAAAAAAATTACATGAAGAAAGTGACGATGAAAAAACGAGAGAAAAACATATTTCTGAAGGGGATGGAGAAAATGAAACAAAAAATACATAAAGATAGTATAAATATTTATATATAAGACACACGGAAAACAATATGTAAATAATTTTGTGTTATAAATCAAAACGCTTACAACTTATTACAGTAATTTTATGATAAATGCGCGATAAAAATATGTCTAAACATTATGATATTAGAAGTGCTATTAATGGCAGTACGGTATTCGTCATGGTAACGGTACTAGTAATAAAGTACTGCAAAAGTATTGCGTAAATACTACTTTAAGCATAAGCAATGGAATTTGTAGTAAACACTAGAATTAGTACTAATATTAATATCAGAAGCAGGTGTTTTGGTAGTAGTAAAAGTAGTAGTAGTAGTAGTAGTAATAGCATTACAAGAGAGTTGAACATTTTGAATAATAGTAGTGGTAGTATTAGTAGTAGTAGAAGTTGCAATACTACAAGTAGTAGTTGTAGGAGTAGAAGTACTAGTAGTAGAAGTAATAGGAGTAGAAGCAGTAGGAGTAGTATTAGTAGTACTAGTAATATTAGAACAAGTTGTAGTAGTAGTAGTACTAGAAGTAGTATAAGAAGTAGTTGTAGAAGTAGTAGTACTAAAAGTAGTAGTAGAAGTAGTAGGAGTAGAAGTAGTAGTAGTGGTAGTAGTAGTGGTAGTAGTAGTAGTAGTAGTGGTAGTAGTAGTAGTAGTAGTAGTGGTAGTAGTAGTGGTAGTAGAAGTAGAATTAGTAGTAGAATTAATAGTAGTGGTCGTCTTAATAGTGGTATTAGTAATAGTCGAAGTGGCAGTTCTATAGGTAGTATTTGTGGGAGTAGTAGTACTAAAAGTAGTAGGAGTAGTAGTAGATGAAGTGGTAGTAGTAGTATTTATGGCAGTACTAGTAGTAGCAGTAGTAGTAGTAGGGGGGATGCCATTTGCATTTCTCATTACCGTCGTCACGAGAGTACGTAGGTCTCGGACCCAATAAAAGATCCCTCCTCTCATGTGGCCTTTATCGACTTTGGAAACGATCTTTGCTAGACTTCGCGTCATGCTTCTTCATCTATTGTCTGCATCCAGATCACCCATTCATCCATGTGTCGCTTCTTTTTTCATAGAATTTCTCCGACGAAAGATGTGTCCAATTTGTGTCGCTGTACATCATTTTGAGACCGATGTTCTCCGCTAGGAGGTTTCCTGTCGACTGCTCCAGCTGCCTGCGTCTTCCTTCAAATGTTCCACAGTGAACGATTATCTGCTCCCCGCCATCAATTTCTACGTTACCACAAACGCAGCTTGTTGCTGTACATTTCCTTATCGAGTGCAGGAATGCGCTGCAGTAGCCGCGGCCAGTCACCATTTGTGGTAGTTGTCTAACTCACTATGCTTCCTGTGCATAAGACAAGCCTAGCTGTCCACCTCGAATGTCGATTAGTCCTCCTTCTGTCTGGCCTGTTTGCATGGTATCCTACTGCCTTGGTCCCTGCGTGTCGTAGCGAAGGTCAACTTTGTATCGATTTTGACCCCACACATTCTGCGTCTTTTTGTAGCATTCTCCGACTCTCATGTCAACTTCAAGTGGGCCATGTTACTCTGTTTTTTCTAATGCCAACTGTAAACCAAGTGAGTCCCACCAATGTTTCACGCACACCATCGTTGGAATCAGTTTCCGCTGTGCATACGCGCTATAATCTCACACTCACTATGTCCTCTGCGTGTCCCAACAAAAAGATGTCCTCAGGCATTTCAATGCGAAGTATTTTGTCGTCGTTAATGTCCCATATGTCTGGTTCCAATGTTGAACCTTGAACTGCTCTCGAAGTCATTTCTATGAACTTTTCAGCGGTCTCCGTTGAATTGATTAGTTTTCGATTAAGCAGGGAATCAGTTCAATCACCTGCAAAAGATATCTTGGCACTCGAAGTCGTGTCATGAAGGTTTCAGAAATGTCAGTCCATTTGATGTAGTAGCAGTGGTAGCAGTAATAGTAGTAGTAGTAGGAGTAGTAGCTGTAGTAGTAGTAGTAGTAGAAGTAGGAGTAGCAGCGGTAGTAGAAGTTGTAGTACTATAAGTAGTAGCTGTACTAGTAGTAGTAGTATTAGTACTATTAGTAGTAGAAGTAATACTAGTAGTAGCAGTAGTGGCAATCGTAGTAGAAGTAGTAGTAGTAGTCGTAGTAGTATTAGTAGTAATAGTAGCAAAAGTAGTACTAATAGTAGTATTAGCAGTTTTAGTAGTAAATTGGGTAACTTTTTAAGCATATGTAGCAGGTTAATATCGTAGTTGTAGAAGTGGCGGTAGCACGCCACGCCTCCACGTCATGCCTAGCCAATTTCCTATCATGTTTTTCCTGCTATATATTCCGTAGTGTATAAAACTGTCGAAAAGCTAGGCCAAACGACAAGTTGGCCTACGATGCGTATGCGTAATATGCAATTTGTGTCTACTTTAATTAAATATTTATGCTTTTTGGCAGCCTTAAATATGGAATAGAAAATATGCTTTCATTTCCTTTGCCGTATTTGGTTTTTTTTCAACATTTCAGGCAAGTCAACTGAAATTTGCTGAAAGGAGAGACAAAAAAAAATGGAGTGGGACAACCCCAAAAATGTCTAATCTGCCAGCGTAGACTATAAGCTACAGTTGTCATGTATGTGTCTATGTGTGTGCGCGTGTGTGTGCGTATATTCATATACCTATATTATGTGCTTGAATAGCTGCTGCTGCGGCATGGGGGGATGCCTCGCCTCGCCTCGCTAACGCATAAATCATATTATTTTCTATTTATTTTCAGGATTTCTTGCGTTGACAAAAACCAAAAGCCGTGAAGCTTATTTTTCGACTGTTATGTTTAGCCCTCCATGTGAGTGCTGGTACGTGCACACACACACACACACACACACACACACATACACATATACGCCTTTTTTATGACTGCTCTTAGTACATGCAAGTTTGGCTAAAATTTATTGGCTTATAAGCGACGCTTATGGCTTTTAATCAGCCCGAATTGGGTGAAATTCATTAAATATTTTCCATTGAATTTCTGATGAGTCGAAGCTGACTGAAAGTTTATACAAATGTGACAAGCTCAACTAACATGG
Organism: Colocasiomyia kotana; assembly: GCA_037040085.1. Classification (NCBI taxonomy): domain Eukaryota; kingdom Metazoa; phylum Arthropoda; class Insecta; order Diptera; family Drosophilidae; genus Colocasiomyia; species Colocasiomyia kotana. The sequence continues at coordinate 34,480 of JBANCW010000015.1, read as the reverse complement.
CCAGCAGCATGGCTGTGGGTAGAAGCTGTTTGAAAATTGTCCCCACTCTAAGCTGCTTAAAGCTTAAGGCTTCGAGTAGATACATTCGCTGTGTATCTGAGATATTTTCAGCCAGCTAAGCTGACCAGAAATTAGAATCCTTTTTTTTTTTTTTTTTTTTTGCTTTTTGCTTATGAAACGCATTGAACGATAGTCCTGATGGCGCTTGGTATGTCTTGATGGTAGTTTGTTCAAGTATCAATATTGAAAGTTTTTCGAATTTTATTAAAGCGCAGCACACTCTGTTGGGAAAATGAAAATTTTAGAGTCTGGAGAAAACTTTTTGCCATGACTTTCAATCTTCATTTCATCCAAGTTGGCTGCCTGATTTTATGCGACCACCAACTGTCTATGCCAGCCGCTGCCAGGCTCTATGTGGGATGACAAATGCCCAAGGCGTTGCACGAACAAATCTTTAGCAAGAACTGCGACTAGCTGCCGCTGCCGCTGCCGTTGCCGTTGCCGTTGCCGCTGCCACTACTGCCTGACTTCGCCTGTGGGCTACCTAGTCGTCGCTTGATTTATGTGGCAACAATTTGTTTTATGCCGCAGCGCGTTGAATGCACGCGTTGGCTGCTGGGTGACACACTGAAAATCACAGCGCTGCACAATCACAGCAGCAAATTAACAACAAAACGGGTTTTTTGCAAATTAAATTTTTAATTAATGCCATTAATAACAACAACAACAACAGCAGCAGCAGCAGTAGCAGCAGCAACGACTGTGACAATAGCAACAACAACAACAATGGCAGCCAGCAATGACGACATGCGGCGTTGATTTTGCGCGTTGCCTGGAATTTTGAACGCGCAATTGAAGTTTACGCGCAACCAGCCTTCTGCGCGCCTACAGGCACCAGGCGGCATAGTTAGTGGGCGGGGGGGAGGAGCGAAACGGTAGTGGCTGGCTGCGGCAACTCTTGCCTGTCCATGGGCAACATTAGCCGCAAAACAAAACTTTGCCATTTGCCTACAAATTGGAAAATTTGCGCTACAATTTTAAATGCTCCTGTTGTGTTGCCATCGCTCGCCAGCGAGTGGCAATCGAGAAGTATCGCTGTGTTCACTATCAAATTTCCGCTTCTGCTTACGCAGCCTACAATTTAAATTATAAATTGCTCGCTTAGCCCTTCGCAGCTTAAAAATTATTACCGCACCGCCTCGCCTCGCATCGATCTTGACTTTTGCTACACCGACAATTCGAGTCTGCCTGTCATCCTGCTTAAAAAGCAAAAATTCCCTATTTAACAGCAGAGGCAAGTTCGTGCCTGCCTGCTTATAAAACATTTGTAAAATTTACAAATAAACAATCGTCCTGTGTGGCCAATAAACATTTAATTCAGTGCAAGAAATACTTCGAGCACGTTTATAATTATTTGGTCACAATCGCATATTGATGGCCAATAAAAAAGCTAATTAACTCAACAGTCTGACAAACATTCCTTAGCATTCTTCGGCAGCAAGTTTATTTTAATGCTTTGAGTTTGTTTCTGCCCCAAATTTTTGGCTCTGTCTCTAATTAATGTATTCCAGGACATCTTTTTTTTAATTCTCTTCAGACTCTTCAGAAACCGTACAAGGCATCGACTATTTAGCAGTCTTTGGAGTCCTGCAATATATCTTTAAATTTACTTAAGATCTTGTCCTTAAACTAACTTAACTTCCTAGTTTAATTATTTCCAAGTTGTTGGTCCCTTGAGAGGTCTATCTGTGTGTACTGTCTCTAGGAACTGTAGTCTGGGATAGCTTTTTTTGAAATTCTTTTAACTCGCCTCCTGATAAACCCTATAAAGCATCGACTATCTATCAGTTGTTGGAGTCCTGCAATGTAGCTTAATACTTACTAAAGATCTTGTCCTTAAACTTAATTGACTTTTTAGCTGGATTATTTTCAAGTTGTTGGTCTCTTGAGAGGTTCATCTTTGTCTACCATCTCTAATATATATTCTAGAAAATCTTTTTTTGAAATTTTTTTAGCTCGATTAGTCAGAAATCGTAGAAAGCATCGACTAGCTTCAAGTCTTTAGGGACTTGCAATATGTCTTTTGACCTACTTAAGTTCTTGTTCTTAAACTAGATTGACTTCTGAGCTCGTTTATTTTCAAGTTGTTAGTCTCTTGAGAGGTCTATCAGTATATACTGTCTCTAGTTTCTGTATTCTAGAACTTCTTTTTTTTTTATTCTTTTAACTCGATCCCTCAGATATCGTATAAAGTCTAATGGGTCTTGTCTTTAAATTAACTTAAGATTTTGCGTTCAAACTTGCTTAGGCAAATTATTTCCAAGTTGTTGGTCTCTTGAGAGGTCAATCTGTGTCTACCGTCTCTAGTTTCTGTATTCAAGGACAAATTCTTTTCTTCTTTTGTCTCAATTACTCAGATATCATATAAAGACTAGCTGCAAGTCTTTGGGAACTTGCAATATGTCTTTTAACTTACTTAAGTTCTTGTCCTTAAACTAACTTGACTTCTGAGCTGGTTGAAATGCTGGTCTCTTGAGAAGTCCATCTCTGTCTACTTCCGCCTTAATTCTTGAAAAAATATTACGGCCTCGACAGAGCTTTAGGAGGTATTCTTCTATGAGAAGTTTACTGCTTCGACAGCTCTTGGAAGTCTCCTTTTGACATTGCATTGCTTTACTTTTGTCTCTATAGATTCTCGATATATAATTGGAACTCGTCCTTTTATTTGAGAGTTTGACGTTGCGTACTTCAATTTGAATTTACGAGTTGCTGTCTACTTCAAAAACTCCAGATTCTAGTTGACAGACTGCAGTTTCTTAATCTCTTTGTTCAGACTCTGACAGACCTAGTTTTACCTTCTACAGACTCAAATTGTCAAAGCAGAATTGCTGCTTCGATTATTCTCAGCTGTCTTAAGTCTCTTTTTGGCGGACTTTGGCTACTTTGACTTGGAATTTTCTGCTGACTTATTTTTTAATACTTTTGATCGCTTTCCCTACCGCTTTGACGCTTGCTTCGACTTGGAAAAGCTGTATTGCTGCTCCGCTTCGAGATGAACATTTTGCGAATATTTTTCTCATATATTTGGATGCAAGCCGAGTGCCGCTGCAGCGTGAAATCTTGCTGAATTATGAGTTTCTCGGTCAACTCTCGTTATTGCTATCGGTGCTCGAAAAAGCCTCAGACAATGCACAATTAATGTATAGCCAGAGCGACGCTCGCTGAGCACTTTTAATTGTTCGTTATACAGCAAGCAACAACAAAAGCAAAGAAATAGAAAAATAAAAAAGGAAAGTATAAAATATTTAAGCTAAAGTGGATTGCTGGCTATGCGCTGCTCTGGCGGGCGAAATTGATTATCAAACATGGCGAAAACCGCAGGAGCAGCCCAGAGGGGCCTCGAGCGGGGAGCCAGAGTTCAAAAGAAAGCCAGCCAATGGCAAGCAGTCATCAACGCAGCGCAGACGCATTTTGCAGCGGGGCGGCGGAGTTGCGACAGGCTTTGCCAATTTTTTGGGTGGCTGGGCAAACGCGTTGTTGGTCCTGGCCACATAAAAGTGTAATTAAGTTCGCGTGTCGCACATTTAATTGTTTTTTAATGAATAAAAAGCAAAATGATTCTGTACAAACGCTTCACATCAGTCGCTGTCGCTGTCGCTGTCACCGCAGTCGCAGTCACAGACACAGTCGCAGTCACAGTCGCAGCCGCAGACAGACTGGCAGGCTGCCTCAAAGCTTGCCACTGGCATGGCCAGTTTGCTGCCACCGCTCTGACAGTTTTTCAATCTGGCTTCTTTCCCCCTGCCTCCCCCCCCCCCACTGATTGCCAAAAATTTAATTATTCGGCTTTTGCCCCGGCACTGGTCAAGCTGGAAGTACGCGCAAAACGCTGCGACTTATGGATGCGCATATGGGCTATGCAGTAGATTGAAAGTGCCAGTTAACTGTAAATATATAGTGGCAAGCAATTGATTTCTACTTGAGAGAGTGCATATTTATTTGGCTGCCAAGCTACGACGCGCTGTCAGCCGCCGCCATTGCCACTGAATATTTTTATATATTCGCCCACCGCCATTTTGCCATTTTTCTTGTGTCTTGCCAAGTGGGCCAGCCTTGAGTGGCGGCATGCTATCTGTGCTGGATTTTAATATAAAACCGATTGCTTTGCTGTGATTTCGTATAGCCGCCATACGCTGTGTACATGTTAGCAATGCATCGTCGTGTGTATTGGCAATAATTTAAGAAATGCATTTCACATTTTTCATTTGAAATCAGCTGGAAAATGCATATGATTCGATGATTTGTTGGCCGATAGCAGAGCCAGAGCAGTCATTGACTGCAATGGAGCCATAGATCTACTGCTAGTTTCTGGTAAGTACCATGAACATAATTTTTATAGTGACAACAAAAGTGAAAAAAATCACCAGAGAGCCAAGTGCAAAAAACTTGCTATGCAAATTGCCAAAGTTGAAGGCACAACGACGAAAGCTAAGCAAAAAATATATTCAAAGAATTTGTATGCTCATAGCTGCTGCACGCACTGCAGCATGCACACATATAAAGGAACGAGGTGTGCCAGAAAAGTACTCGCTGTGTGGCAGTAAAACAGACTACGAACTGACCAACTAGCAGCTGGCTGAGTTGAGGCTTTCAAGGCATCAAATAGAGGCATGGCAGCAACAGTGTTCGTGATGCCTGTTGACGCACAAACCACAAACGAGGTGTGTCAAAATAGTACTTGCAATCTTGAAGCTGATGCAGCAACAGGCATTGCATCACTTCTTGCCACGCTCGTTATCAGCTCAGAATTGCGTTTTTTATTTGCTTCTTCTTTTTCGCTTAGTCTGGAAAAAAAGGTTTTTTGAATGCTGGTCACACTTCTCTTGTATTGGACAAATTTATATTGTATTACTAGAGCAGTAAATTTCTTCTGTTGGAGCATGAGAGCACGGAGTATGAAACTGCTAGAGGTGCAAAAAGGAGAGGGTTCTCTGTCGTGAGAGAGCGTTCGCTTTCGTGAGAGGCAGTTTTCACCGCGTGCACCTAACTTCAGGTGTCGGGGCAACTATAATGGCACCGATGGTATGTCCATCTACGGCAATAAGTTCCACGATGAGAACTTCGAACTGAAGCACACTGGAACTGGCATTCTTTCTATGGCCAACACGAATGGGTCACAATTTTTCATTTGCACTATTAAAACCGCTTGGTTGGCCTTGGCAAAGTTACTGATAGGTTGGACATCGTAAAGTAAATTGAATTCTAGGGTCACACTGCTGGCTTTTCGTAAATTCATAGCTGGGCTTTGTTGATTTTGCAGCTGTCTTATTTATTTTGCAGTCGACCCTCGTCTAAGCAAATATGACGCTGCTGACTGCCGTTTTTGTTGACGTTTTGTGTATTTTCTCTACTTCCTTTTTTTTTGGCTTATTGGCGCACTTTGCTTCTTTTACGGTTGCATGCATTTCTGAGCAGTTTCACTTCCGGTTAGAGTAGCCGGAAATTGCAACAGAAATGCTTCCAGCACACACTGCAACAAACACGTGTCGAGCCAGTCACACACATAATGCATAGCATTTGCATGAAAATTTTCATTGCCAATAGTCTGCGTGCATCTTGCTATTTATGTGTTTGCCACACGCTGCGTATACGTTATGCAGCAGCATTTTATACAGATTTTGGTTTTTGCAACTAACTCTTATAAATAAATATAATATTTTTTGCTTGCTTCCTCTTTTAAACTTTTGCATAAGAATAACAAAAATCCTTGCCTGCTTAGTGGCCAGCATATCAGGCGGCTCTAATTAAACTTTTGGTGGCGACTTGCCTTGATAGGCGCTGCTTATCAGGCTAACCGCGATTAACACACAATCAGCTTAGCTGACAAACCGTTGGCCTTGTTACAAGTCAAGCCAAGGCAAGACAGCTGAAGCACTCATTGTTATGTCTCCGAAGTAAAATTGACGTAATTTTATGAAATGTAACAACGCAGCACAAAAAGAAAGGCGACATCAGCGGCAGCTGCAGCAGCAGCGGCAGCGCTATTCATGTTGCTGCCCAATAAGTGTTTGGCGAAATGGCAACAAAAGTAATTGGGAATGAGCGACACTGACAGCGATATCTGCCGCATTAGCTGCCCCAACTTTGTTGTCAGCATAAAAGTTTTATTAAATGATTAACTTAAAGCGAACAGCAAGTCCGCTGCCAAAATGTCAAAGCAAGCGCGGCGCCAAAAGGTAGGCAATGCAAATTTTTTTCAGCTTTCGCTTTTTCTTTTAGTCAAAATATAGCTGACAAAGGGCATGTTTGTCTTGGGCAAGCGCAGGTAACAAACACTGGCAGACACTCAAGATGAAACTTACGAAGAAATTTAAGGCTACTTTTGTTGTAAATATTACATCAGCCGATAATTTGAGTGGCGTCAGTTTCACTGTGTCAGAACAATCGAAATAGTTGCGTGAATTCCTTTTCAATGTCTGCAATTATAGCGGTCAATGAAAATGATACACTCTCAGCGACTTGAGTGTTGTATCTCTCGAGCCATGAGTGCGCTTCAACAGTTTATGGATGCATTTCAGGATTGGGCAGGAAACTGCTATGTGTGCATCAATGCAGATAAATGTGAAAATGTGGCATTTACAAATCGACTGCGTAACTGTTTGCGGGTCTAACTAAACGGAAGCGTAGTAACACATTCACCTGCACATAAATACTTGGGAGTTATCCTGGACAGAAGCCTCATCTTCCGAGAATATATCACGTCACTTCAGCGCGCCTTCAAACACGCCAGTAAACACCCACTAGATACCCACTAAACACCCACGAAACACCCACCACACACCCACCTCACGCCCAAAAAACCCCCACTTAAATTTATGTGCTTATTATAGTGTTACCCTGTATGCCACTACCTATTTGACTTATATGTCAAATAATAACAAATTCCAGTAATTTCCTCATGATAAATAATGATTGACTGGCCTGAGACTGATTTAAGTTCAAGAAACTAGAAGTTGAAAAATCAGCAATTTTTAGTGACGCAAAACTAAAAGGATGTCATCGTGGCTTAGCCCAAACCACAAGCTGTCCCTTGACAAGAAAATCAGGATATATAAATGCATCCCAGCTCCTAACCTTCTCTACTCCATAGAGGTATATGGAATTGCTGCCAAAGTATACCTCACCAAGCTGCGAGTATTGCCAGCGAAGACTCTGAGGAAAATCTCTGCATCTGCTTGGTACATAAGGACCAGGAACATTGAGCGTAACATCCATGTACTGAAAATTTGTGACAAGATCCAAAAAATTGCCAAAAGCTACACTAAGCGACTTGGATCTCATCCAAACAGCCTAGCCAAATGAGATTTAAGTTCAAGAAATTAGCAGCTTAAAAATCAGCAATCTTTAGTAGGACGAAGCTAAAAGGGTGTCATGGTTGCTAGGCCCAATCAACAAGCTATCCCTTGACAATAAGTTCAGGATATGCCACTGCATTCTAACTTTTAACCCTCTCTACTCCATAGAGGTATATGGAATTTCTGCCAAAGTAAACCTCATTGCTAGCGAAGACTCTGAAGAAAACCTCTGGGTCTCCTTTGAATAAAAGAGGACCCGGAACATTGAGCGTGATTTCCAAGTACCGAAAATTAGTGACAAGATCCTAGAGATTGCCAAAAGCTATACTGAGCAACTCGAATCTCATCCAACAGCCTAACCAGATGACTAGGAGGTATTAACTGTCAGCGCACCTGTGTAAGCAGAAGACTAAAACTCAGCCACCCTCAAGATCTCCTGAAGCGGCTCTGGATTTAGAAATTCTTGCTCAATAAAAGGCCTATACTCAGTATGCTAATATATAATATTTAAGGATAATATACCTCCCATAAATCTAGTTAATTTTTTTTTTATTTTTTGTTTTATACGTGGCAGAACTAACTTGCCAGAAATATCCACTTTCTTTACAGGATAATTCTGATTAGTTTAAGTTACCACATAAGGAAGCAGAACACTTAGCTTGTATATTTCTTAATGAATAAAATATAAATAAATAAAATAAATATAATAAATAAATAAATAAAAAATAAATAAAATATTATATAAAAAAAAAAATTAATTCCTTTTGAATGTCTGTCTTGATATTTTAAGAAGCTGTGTGATGTGGGTCTATGGAACACAGTTATTTTATTGCTGCCGCATTTTTTTTATTTGGTTTTCAATTAATTAATTTTTTTTCAATGAGTTTCATTTAGACAATTGGAAAGTTTTCAAATACGGTTAAAACAAAATTAACCGAAATATTTTATAAATTTAACGAAAACAAACAAAAGGAGTATCTGCACGAAAGCAGTCAATGACTTTTCTATCGTGTTGTCGGTTTTTCGGGTTGAGCGTTGTTTAATTTTTATTATTATTTATTTATTAACTATTTTAGAAATGGAAAAACTCATTAATGAGAAAATATTATGCAAACTTATTGCGGCTGGAAAATCAATAATAATAAAGTGTTTTGGCGTCGCTTTACAACATCGCAATGACTAAAATTGATGTTTGTCCACGCACCATTTTCACCAGGCCATTTTCACGCACCACTTTCACCAGACTTGGCCCACTCTGAGTGTTTTCCATTTCCAAGCTTGACAGAGAAATTGACAGCAATAAAGAGGTGGACTCCGAGCTTAATGCTTATTTTGATGAGCTTCATTGCTCTCACTATAAAAAAGGGTAACGACGCTATTGAACAGCGCTGCGAAAAGTGTACCCACATAAAAGTTGGGAAATGAAAAATAATGAGGTTTTAGTGGTTAGTTGAGCTATTTCGGACCGAATGTATTGCTTTATGTTTGCTTTCTAGATAAGAGCTAGAACTGTGAGAACGCTCCTCGTTTACACCATTGGATGGACAGCAAGCGATGCTGGTTTTTCGGGCGCAACTTGGAATCCAGCTGCTGTCTGTAGCGAGCAGCCAGCAGCCTGGAGGCAGCAGCGAGCAGCCAAAAACCTGCAGCCGGCAGTCAGCAGCCTGCAGCCAACAGCCAGGAGCCAGAAATCTACAGCCTGCAGTCAGCAGTTTGCAGCCTGCAGCCAGGATCCAGCAGCTTGCAGCCAGCAGCCTGTTTCTATTCTTAACTGAATTGCTCAACAGCACGCTGGCGCTACCGTGTCTTAGATAGTCGGCCATGCTCGTCGTCTGCGTATTTTTGTCTTTGACAAATTCAACTGCACTTGAACAGCCAAGGGACTGTTGAATTTTTGATCGGTCTACTTTATTTATTCATTTTTTTTTTGCTGTTACTTTCTTTTCTTCTTCTCCTTGGCTGTCTGATTTTTGTACTTTATGACACGCTCCGCTGGTGTTGCTACTGCTGCCACTGCTGCTGCTGCTGCTGCTACTGCTGCCACTGTCACTGCTGCTGCTGCTGCCTTTCGCACTCTCTGAGCTTATTAAATATAACACTATTGTAGCGACGGCAGCTACTTGGCAGCCTGGCATCTGCGTCGACTGCATACTTTCATTTGGCCGCCGCGCAGCTCATGAATTATTCAGTGCGTAGCGCCAACGATTTCTTTTGTTGCGTTGCTGCCATCGTTGCCGCTGTCGCTGCTCCCGCTGCTGCTGCTGTTTTTCTTTTTTTCTTTTTGTGTTGTTCTTGTTAATTTGCATGTAAAAAATGCACTGTAATTTATTTTAATAGGCTTTTTGTTTATATTTATGCGTGTACCGCACGATTTTTTTTTGTTTTTTGACAATTTTACATAAAATTCAGACAATTCTTTAAAATGCATTCAAAAAAAAAATTACTTTATTTTTTTGCTGTTTCTGCTTCTTCTAAAGTGTTAAGCTTTTATTTATGCCTGTCATACGCGCTTTTGTCGTGAACACATTTTAATTACTTCCAAAGCCTTTGCAGTCTATATAGATTTTCTTCTCTTATTAATGAGTAAGACTTTTATGCTGGCTGAAAATTAATTAAATTATGCCGTTTGGCTGCCAGGCAGCTTTCTTGTTTATTATGTTTGAAAAGCCGCACGGCATTAAAGACAACCACAATATATTGACGTGCAGCCTAAAAAGGAAATTCACAGTGCTGCGCTTCAAAAGTTTCACTTTTTTCACTTATTTTCTCTATTGTCAAACCATATAAATTTTTCTAATAAAAATAAATTTTGTTTGTCTTTGTTTGTCTAGTTTTCCATGAAGTAACTTTTGTTGGGCAAGAAACTTTTGCAAACATTCTATCGAGGCGGCCAAAGGCAGCGGTCACCTAACTTTGTTTGCTGAGAGCCGCCGCCAGTTCCACATTTTATATGTAGTTTAAGTATGTTTTACATGCCCATTGATTGTAATTAATATTGCTGCCACACAGCCACACAAGTAGCCGGTAACTTTTTCAATAAGGCCAACTTCAAGTTGCCGCCCATAAATAACTTCAAAGATATGCTAGTCTACATGACAGACTACACTAAGCTTACAGCGCTGCCAACAAGGCCGACCGAACTTTGAACTATCAATTGAACCACCCCCTGAAGCTACCAGGCGTTGTTCCTACTCCGTTAAATGACTTACGCACTGACAACAAGTCGCGAGTTGCTAACAACTCTGCTTAACAAGCGGAAACACAACTGTACTTCCGCTCCTTGCCAACATAATATATGTGTTAGATTAGCGTAACGCCGAGGCTCGCCAATAGCTCAGCGCATAGCACATTTGCAACAACAACTTCCACTTATTTCCGTTTCCTGCCGTTTGGAATACAATTAACGCCGTGACAGACAGAAGCGCAGCTGGCAGGCGGCTTGCATTGAAACATTTTGCTCGCCCAGCTTAAGCTGATGGGTTTAAATACTTATCACAAAGACAACGCATATCTTTTCAGCACCTGACATTATGCCTCATATAGACTTTACAAGCTGCTTCAAGGCTCTATGCTGAATTATCTTTAAACAACTTGATCTGGATTTAAAAATTTAGATTTTTTTTTTGCATACATTGTGGAGATTCTTGTAGCTGTCGTGGGACTGTCAAGATCTTTATTTTGGTTTCACTGAGTGGTATGAGCGGAACACACACACACACACACAGTCTACCAAGTATTTATAGAGATCGCCCGGCAACACAGCGGATTCGACTGACCCATGTAGGAAGCAGAACCCCAACCGCTGACGGCATATCTAATCCGACCTAATTAAATTAAAAAAAAAAAAAAAATTATTTATTTATTTATTTTATTTTTTATTTATTTTTATTTATTTATTTATTTTTATGTTTTATAAATTTGGACTTTATATTGAATATTAAATCGAACAGGAGTTATTAAAATGATATTCGACCTATTGAATAGCTTACATTTATTTAGGGAGTGGAAATTGTATTTATGTTGTTTACTGTTGGTAGGGTTAGGATGTCTATGGGTGGCATGCTGGAGAAGACTCTGGCTCTGATGTTTTCGTAGTGGCGTCGAGGTGTGAGGGAGCCTCTGCGGTGGCAAGTTGTTGGAGATCTACCAGTCAGTAGATGCTCATGTGTGGTCTGAGGGTCGTCCATGTAAACCTGCATCGGCGGAGCTCTTTCTGCTAATAGAACATGAGTCCGTCGATGTGGCCCCAGTTCAGGAACCATGGTTATTCTCAGAAAACGTGGTGGCTGGACCAGAGTCTCAAACATACAACATCCTAAAACAGCAGTGTTGCCAATTTTGATATTTATTGCTCTTCGATTGCTAGAAAAAATCGAATATTGCTATAATCCAGATTTCTGGATATTTAAAATTATTCGCAATATTTTTTTTTTTTTTCTTCAAAAATATAAATTTAAAAATTTAGCAACTTTGTCGCTGACAATATTAAGAATATTGATTATTTTGTTAATCGGAACTTTGTGGGTTTTGCGTAAGATAATATGTCGTGAGTTGGCAAAATTTAGCTTAAGACCCGCTTCTACTGTCTCTAGTCGGAATGCTTGTGATTCGTGGCCAGGTTTGAAAAGCTTCAACCGATAAATTTGCCAAATCGAATACAATTTTAAAAGCTTTGTCAACATTATTTTATTTATTTTTTTATTGTTAATAAAAATTAATGCTAGGTAGCTATAAGTGGAGAAGCCAGAGCGATCTTAAAAAAAATTAAAAACAACAAATTTGTTTACTAAAATACATCGTTTAATGTCGCAGCTTTTCTTTGCAGGCTTCGCTGCCAAATAGTGTCATGCTTTCTGCTTAGATGTTGGCAACACTGCTGGAGAGGCGTGAAATATCTGCTTGCTCTCTACGTCCTGCTCGATCTGCGAATTGTAGCTGTTGCTGACTGATCTTTGGCAGATCTTCTGCAATTCTTATTACTTGAAAGGGAACACAATTGATGTATAATTTTCTAGGCCTTTAGAAAATTTTTTAGTTACTTATTTCAGCATGGAAAGGGGAGTTGAAACTTTTGTCGCTGTTTGTGCTATAAAATACTTAAAAATCGGCTGAATCAGCTCACTATCTGCCACTGTTGCAATGACTTTTAATTTTTCATTCTGTCTTCCCCGCCGCTTGCCGCTCACTTACACTACCACATGCCTGTGGGCACGGCCAAGTATGTCAAAATGCGGCATGTAGTTTGGCTCCGGAAAATAAGTGCGCAAAGCGGCTGCGCTGCCAGACGACAGCCGGCTGCAAACAAAAGCTTATGCATAAATTATGCCGCTGCCGCTGCTGCTGCCGCCATGCGGCTTCACCGTTAGTCCTTTGCCATTTGACATTTGCCGTTAGCCGTTTTAGCATTTTGGCCACAGATAAACGCGATAAATTATCAAACATTTGCGCTAAATGCAATCTGCTGCAGCAGATTTGCTTTGACTACTTTTTGCTTCACACACAAACACACACTTGCATACACATGACTGCACAACAACACACACACACACATACACACTCAAACACATGTGCCTGAGGGCAGGCAGCATTGTCTTTTGCATGTCTTTTGTTGGGTGTCAGGCCAAGCAAGTCTAAAGCATAAAAATAATCAGAAATTACACCCAAACAATGTCAAAAGCATACCCACCAACTAACAGGCATACGCGTACAGTGAATGCTCAATAAAGAGCACACTGCATCCAAATAGTTCTCAGCTCACACTAGTCTTAGCATGAGCTGCGGCTTACAGCCAGCTGCGTCTCTCTAGGCTTAGGCCTAGCGCTGATGTGCTTGCTTACTTGCTTATAAGGGTAAAAGTACAGTTACTACAAGTAACGATAGTTTCTAATCGATTAATCGACGTGTACTTTTAATTGCTTTTACACACACTCACATACATAAAGGAGTGCCCACTGTACACTCACATGCCCATTGTTTCGCCTTAAGTAGCCGTGTAGCTTTGGGTTTTGACGCTTCTGCTGGCTGTGTTTTCACAGGCTTCACCAACGGAAACGGAAGTTTCAACGCACAACGGAAATTATTGTTTGGCTTTATTGTTTAGACTGCTATAGAAATTTGTTTGTCGAATTTATTTCACTGTTCGTTGTTGTTCTTATTGTTGTGAAAGTATTTTTATTTTGTTAAGTCATCTTTTAGATTTTTCAGCTAACTGCTTTGCTGCTCTATATATGCGTGTGTGTATCTGTGTATGTGTGTGTGTGTGTGTGTGTGTTTTCGCTGTCTTTGTCAAGTTTTCAAACATCGTTTGCCTAGCTCGCTTGCATAATTTGCCGGGCGTGTCCAATGCTTTTTAAGTTTATGACAGTCAAAATTGGGTTCCATGCTTCTTGTATGCTAACTTATACCATGCCATGCCATACATATGCACGCACATATATACACATACACACACATACACACACAGATGACTTATAATGACTAACAAAATATTCTATTATTGTATGGCTTTGCGCATTTACAGCTCACACAAGCTAAAATATGTTGTAAATTTGAGCGCTGTTTTGTCATAATTTGTAAGCATTTTCCTTGAAAACCTCCATGAAAATTTGCATTTATTTTCAAAAAGCGGCTGCTGCTGAACTTTCGAAAAAGGCACAAAAAAATTAAAGCAACAAACTGGAGCAAAATAACTGACAAAATAGACCCACATGGGGGCTCTATACAGGAGTTCTCAGTTAGTGAGTCCTCAACCAAGCTCTGAGAACTCGAATCGAGCCTTAGAAAATCGAATCGGTTTTTAGAGAGACGAAGTAGAATACTATTCCCTGAACCCCTTGAGCAACCGAAGAGAATCACAAAAATATAAGCAAGATTTATTCGGCATCTGAAGAGAAGCCAGAGTAAGTAGCACTGTGAGTCTTTTTTAATCCTTTTAGATTTAATATTTAATATTTAATGCAAATTTATAAATAAATAAAAATATATAAGCAAGATATTTCCTTTTACAAATATATTTTAACTTTTATGTTTTTTCTCAAGTTTCAAGTTTCGAAAAAGGCACAAAAAAAAAGCTCTGAGAATTCGAATCGGTTCTTAGAGAGACCAAGTAGAATACTACTCCTTGAACCTCTTGAGAAACCTAAAAGGATCACAAAAATATAAGCGAGATTTATTCGATATCTGAGCCTTTTTTTTAATCCTTTTAGATTTTATATTTAATATTTAATATTAAGTGCAAATTTATAAATAAATAAATGAATATAAGCAAGATATTTCCTTTTTCAAATATATTTTGATTTGTATGCTTTTTGTCTCTATGTTTCTCATTGGAATGTCGTTAGGATATGTTGGACAAGACTAGAATCGGATGGATTATAGATTATGCTAGATTAGATAAGATTTTGTTAGTTTGGTTTAGGTTAAGTAAGGTTGGGTTGTGCTAGAATAGCTTAGATTTGGCAAGAGGGGCTGCTGGCCCTTTTGAACTTCGCTATTAAACGGCAGTTTGCTTAACTTAACATTTTGCGGCACTAAAGTGAGAGCTGCATTGTTGCTTTTTCTCTGTCAGCTGAAGACCTATCGCAGAGCCTGTAGAGCGCGGAGTTAAATGCTAGAAATTCTGAGTCTATCTAGGACAAGTGAAGACCACTAGGCGTGCGTCTCGTATTATTTCTATTTTACTTTACTTTTTTTTAATTTTTTTTTTAAGAATATTCAATTAGTTTATCTCTAAGCTATATTTTTGATTTAAATTCTAGCCTAGCCTTATTATGTTAATTTCTTATATATTTTTTATATTCTAGTTTTCCGTGCACTGGCGTGTGAGGATGTACTTTTCTTAGCAGCTAGGATTAAAAACCAAATAACAGCAACAACAAATATGCAGAGGCTCATGGAAGGTTGCCTAAGTCAATCGTATGACAGCCACTTGACAAAAGTTCGCATCATACCGTAGAGTATCCCCTCTAGCCATGCCGTGCTCTTTGTAGTTCCGCATTTTCTTTTATTGGGTATGCGAATTGTTCTTCTATTGGCAAGGCTTAGTCATCTGCACACGCGATCAACTGCCGAGCGGTCTTGGCTAAGTGGAAAATATGCTATGCTGTTGCTTGGGAAATGCCTAATACAGATGTAGCTTTACTACTCCCTGTTTCTTTTCAAACAAAACCAACTTCGGTAAGCTGAACTTGGGCTACAGCTGACTTTCTTCTTAGCACTTTTACTAGTTAATTTTTTTGCTTAATTGCTGCCATCTTAAATTAGTATACTACTTAAGTTAGTATAAAGCTTTTGAATAGAGTCTCAGCCGAAAGTTTTATTCTTAATTTAAATTTTTATACACTTCTTTAAAAGTTTACCGCTGGAGCGCTTCTTTTTGCTCAATTTTAGTGCCAGCAGCATTTTGAGCTGCAACTGCTTAATCTATACCAAGTAGAATGCGACACTCGAGCCTTTGTCTTGGTTAAGCATAAGTAATACGCAGCAGCTTGCGAGCAACGAAGAAGAAACTTTTGTCTCCATTGGCAGCAGAAGTATTTGCCATTGATAACAGTTGGCTGGCTGAACGCAATTGCAGTTTTGCATGCTGGCAGCTGCAGCAACAAAGGCCAGGCCAAGCCAAGCCAAGCCAAACCAGGCAAAACCAAACTGAGCTAAACCAAGCCGCGTCAAGTGACTAGAAATCAATGAAGCGCATTTGACTGCAGTAAAAAAACAAAAAAAAACAGGTTCAAAAAATGCATATTGAGTTGCATGGCATGTTGGCCACAAGCTTAAAAGGAACAGGACATTCGCTGGCAGCACTTTAAGCTGTTTAAATATTTATGCAAATATATGGTAAATATTTGTAGCCTGGCAAGTTGCAGTTTTGTCGCCGCAATTTCATTTGGCAGTTGTCTCGGCATCTTTGCCTCTAGCTGAGGCCATCAGTCTGCATTAAATTTGTGTCTGCTTTTGTTGTGCGTGGCCCTCAACTTGTCTCGCCATGTTGTCCTGCCTGCATTGCTGACTGACTGACTGACTTTCTAGCGGCTTCCTTGGCTGTCTCACTGGCTGTCTTTCTGATTAGTTTCGTGTCTCCCTCGCTGGCTAACATTGTAGCTGTCTTTCTAACGCTCGCTCTGACTGCTTTCACACTGCTTGTCCCACTGACTGTCTCCCTATGTCTGTCTATCCGACAATTTCGCTGACTTTCTTCCTGCCTTCCTGCCTGTCTGACTGCCTGCCTGTCTGCCTGTCTATCTACCCGTCTGTCTGCTTGTCTGCCCACCTAAGTGGACATGAACCGTGACAAGATGTCGCTGTCGTTGCCATTGCAGCCAGCCACTTTTGGCCTCTGCGAAATTGCCATTGTTGTTGCCGGCAGTAGTCTAAATTGTATGCAGCTGCTGTGACGACTGCAAGAAAAACTACAACAAGAAAAACGAAAATACCAAAAACAACTCAGCATGCGTACAAACTTGACATTTTCTTGCACAAAAAGCCAACGAGTCAGCGACACTACGCCTGGGCCTTTGCCACGGCACACAAATGTCCATTTACTAAGTCAGTCAAGTAGCCAAGAAGCCAGTCAGTCAGCCAGTCAGTCAAGTCACTGCAATTTTCTAGCACTTGACATTCGCCTTTGCTTATATTTTGACTGTGTTTTGTTTAAAACTTCAAAGTTTGCCAAAATGGGTTTTGTCTGGGACTTGCTTAAACAGCGCTTGGAATTATAAGGCACTGCCCAAGTCAGTGAATAGAGCCAAATTGTCTGGAGTTACTCTGCTTGAGTTTGACTTTTGACCGCATTATAACAGGCATGCAAGTAATGGTGCTACTTACCGTGTCGCTGTGTGCGTGCGTATGTGCGTGTGTGTGTGTGGCAAGCTTTGGGGCAAACTGCCTGAAAGCAGGCAGCTTTTTATTGTTAAGACTCAAAAAAACCAATTTACAGTGAGACAATTTTTTATTGTGGCCAAATTGCTACCTGAAATCGAAGACTATAGAATCATATGGAATGCGCACGCCATACAAGCAAATTTTTGATTTTGGTTTCGAGTTTCATGGAATCGGCGGTCGGGGGTGCTGTGCTTAAGATGAGAGAGCGCACCAAGCTTACAGCGCGGATCAAGCACAGTCAGCGCGTAATGTCAACATTTTACGGCTACTTGTAGTGCTTTCTCTATCTCTCTCTTTCTAATTTTCTCTCTTTCTCTTAACTCTCTTGATCATGCACAGTCAGCACGTTATGTCAACAATCTGTTAGGGCTAGTTGTCGCGCCCTTTCTCTCTATCTCTCTTTCTGTCTCTCTCACGCTCTCTCTCTCTTACTTTCTCTCTCTCTCTCTCTTAACTCTCTTGATCATGCACAGTGAACACGTAATGTCAACATTCTTGTACGGCTAGTTGTCGTGCTCTCTCTATCTCTCTCCCACTTTCTCTCTTTCTCTCTCTCTCTTTCTCTCTCTCACTCTCTCTCTCTATCTCTTTACTCTCTTGATCATGCACAGTCAGCACGTAATGTCAACATTTGTTTACGGCTAGTTGTCGTACCCTCTCTCTCTCCCTCTTTCTCTCTCTCTCACTTTCCCTCTCTCTTTCTTTACTCACTTGATCATACACAATCAGCACGTAATATCACCATTCTTCTACGGCTACTTGTCGTGCTCTCTCTTTCTCTATCTCTCTCTTATTCACTCTCTCTCTTTCTCTTAACTCTCTTGATCATGCACAGTGAGTACGTTATGTCAACATTCTTTTAGGGCTACTTGTCATAATCTCTCTCTCTTTCTCTCACTCTCTTTTTCTATCTATCTCTTTTTCTCTCGCTCTTAACTCTCTTGCCCTTGCAAATCAATGGTTTTTGCCTATCGCCACATGCAATTCCCTCATATCTGAGCAAGCTTTGACACTGTGAGGCGCTGATTGAACCACGGTGCTGCCGTGCAGCGACGACGATTCGAACCACCACCACCACCACCACCACCTGCCCTTCATCTTTATTTAGGTTCGCATGCTGAATACTCTTTTTGTTACTCATATTACTTTTCATGTACAATAGAAAGCTGCCAGCAACCAAATACATACCGCTAAATTTAACTGCAAGTTAGCTTAGTAAGTTGATTTTTTTTTCTGATTTTGCCACATAATACATTGCGTGGCAACCAAGGCGTGGCTGCCTGCTGGAAAATCAATTCATGTCTAGACAATGAAAATTGCTCTGCACAAATTCAATTTGACATACCAATACCACTGCATACACACAAGCATGTATGCTACACACATTTGCCCACACATTTATCTCATTGAATTTCATGCCGCTTTCAGGCTTGCCACAAGTTGCCAATGAGCACAATGCCACACATGCATATAGCATGTGGGATCCTTGTACTAAGCTGCCAATAAAAGCATGCTTAATGCAATGATGTGTGCCCCTGTGTGTGTGCGTGTGTGTGTGATTGTTGGACATGCATTTAGGTCGGGCTTATGCAAATCAAGACAGGGCTTGCAACTGCTGCAGTTTAGGAAAAAAAAAAAAACCAAATTCGGTTAACAAATTTGTTTTTCCAGCGCTTCCCGTGCAGCTTTGCCATGTGCCACATATGCCAGCTTGTTGCAGCGCTACATAACTAATTAGTTGCAAAACTTCTGAACAAAACAAGCACAGCTTGGCGCCTGGCTGCCGCCTCTCCCGCCGCTGCCGCATTTACTTTGCACAAATTGTGCAGCAGCTGCCGGCAGCAACAGTTAAATGAATGAAATCCGCTTGAAGCCAGCTATTCATCAAATGTCAGCCGTTGCGCTGGCCAAGCGCGTGCGTGATGCTCCCTGACTGAAGTGCTCAGCCAGTGGCAGCAGCAGCTCGTATGTAGATGCAACAGCAGCACAGCGGCTGTGGCACAAACTTGTTTTATAATTGAATTGATCCTATTACGTTGCAGAAAACGTTTTTGCCCTACGTCTGGCTTAGCCAGCGCCAATCTGGCTGCAGCCACTGAAATGACAAAAAATAGAAAACCTGCAACTTGCAGCGGCAAATGAGAAACTTGCCATGCTACATGCTGCATGCTGCATGCTGCCTTTTGGGCATGACACCCAGCCAGTCAGCCAGCCAACCAGCCAGCCAACCAGCCAGTCAGCCAGCCAGCCAGCTAAATAAATTGAATTTAGCTTTGGCGCTGCTGCCGCGCTGACATTTGCTTTTAATTTCATTCGACGCTTAAGCTGCGTCGAGCCAGTCCAGTCCAGTCTGCGCTTCAGTTACTCCGTCATTCAGTTCGCGTCTCTACTTGAGCATTCAGCTCCAGCTCCAGCTCCGGCTGCTCATTTAGCCCCGCTTAGCTGCTTCTATTTGATTGTCCTGCTTTTATCGTTGTTCCTTTTAATGGCATTTTTTTTTTCGTTTTTTTTTTTGCTTATGATTTTTAATTGGCATTAAAAAGCCAAGTACGCCGTGCTTAGAGCAGCAGTAGTGGTCAGTAGTAACCAAATTAGAGTGCATATTAATTGGCAATCAATGAACATGGCATGGCATTCGCATTGTATTGACTTCTGGTATTTTTGTCCCAAGCTTATAGAGGCAGCTCTTCATAAATGCCACATCACTTCTGGCAATCTGTCTACACGCCTTCTGTCGCTTAGCAGGAGTTCTATAATGCAGTTAATGCAGGCTAAAATTCAGGTGAAAAATATTTCATATATTTGGGGTTCTATGCATTGGTTAAGCTTTAAGGCACTTTCTCAGGGCGGGCTGAATACTCAGTCACTCAGTCCGGCCAGGATTCCACACAAGTAATTTTTTTGTGTGAGACGGTGAGATCAACAAGGGGAGTGGTGGGCTAGGCAGCGCTTGATGCTTGATACCGCAGAACATAGCTCCTGACTATGGTACAGTCGACGGGCGCCTCGCCGACGACCCACTGACGCACCACCGGTATAACCAGGGTAATGTGTCAGCTGGGGTGCTGGCGTTGGGTACTACGCAAGGACGTTTGTAGTGCTCGGCACCCACATCGCAGAGAAATATGGCTCATGACTACGACGTAGTTACAGAGCACCCCGCCGGCTACTTATCGGGGCATCCTGGTATAACCATGGAATATGCCGGGAGGCTCGCAGGCGCTGAGTGCTACGTTGGATTATGAAAAGAGTAGGTCTTGGTGCCTCGACGACGTTCGGCGCCCATATCGCAGAGGTACATAGCTTCTGACTACGACGTGGTTACACGATCATGCCGCTGACTACCCGTTGGCGCACCCCTGGTATAACCAAGGCATGCGTCAATGGCCCGTCAGCGGTCGGTAACACCATTACACGAGCTCGAACTAATAAAGTTACGTTTGGTTTTCTATGTTTTCAATTTAATTCCTATATTAATTCATCGCATTGCACTGTTACACTTAGCCGTTGTTGAATGTGGTGAGGATGGGAGCGGGGGGTAGTGCGGGGGGTAGTGTCGTGGCCATGTGCCCGCCTCACCGTGTCACGGTTGCGACGTTCGCCGGTATCCTCTGCGTACACGTCCGTCTCGGTCGATCACTGCGGGGCAACTCAACTGTCGGCCTCTTGCCGCACATGCTCAACCATTTTTTTTTATCGACTGGCCTGCCAACTGCTGCGCGCGATCAATCTGGTAACCCTTTGGCCTGCCAGCTCTTGTGTATCCTTGTTTACCACTAGATGGCGCTTGCTACCGTTGAAACTTAAATCCGCATTTGAACTTGAATGCACTTCGTGTGCGTTTAATGCCTCCATGGCTAGAGATATTTTTCTTTTCTTCCCAGCTTATGTAAGTGTTCAAAGATCTTGGACTCGCCGTTTTTTAACCGTCTCTGCTTTGCGGAGAATCAATGCCAACTCGTCTATGTTGGACCGTCTGTGCTTTGCGCCGCTCAATGACTAAAAGCTGCGAAGCATTTAATAGTGTTTGTGGTGAATAAAATCCAAGTAACAGCAACAACAAACACACACTATTATCGTATAGCAGCCAGTTAACAGAAGTTCGCATCATACCGAAGAGTAGACTCCCTACTTTGCACCTCTAGTCACTTCTTACCCTTGGCGATCGCTCACGCTGCAGGTCTACGCTTTGTGTTGCTACCCTTGCCGCCTTCTCAGTTTGTATCTTTCTTCTTCTGCGTTATGCATGCTGTTGTCGTTATGTTAGTTTGTTTATTTGTCACTGGCCTATGTACAATTAGGTACCCATCACACATGTATACAAAATCTGTTCTTTATTTCTAGATATATGCACCACACCAGCTGCTTCCAATGGTTCATTTCGATTATTTGTCAGCTTTTTAATATTAATATGAATAAACGATTTTTCAAACAATAAATCATTATAATCTTAGAAAAAAGTTCGATCAGTAAGTGTATTTGAGGACACAAAATATTTTTGCATTTTCCGCTGCTGGCAGCTTGGTCAGCGAGCTTTGGTTGTCCTATAGACGAAATTCTTTTATCAAAGCATAAGAATTAAAGAGATTTAAATTATTTGCGCTAAATAAAAATAAGCTGTTGCCTGCCTGCTGCCACAGGACGAATAGCGCGAAACATGAAAGCACCACTGAAATAAGTGAAGCCTGGAAGCTGTTTTCATGTTAGTCTCCCAATCTTTCATAAACTCAATGCTATGAAAATGTCTTGAAAA